>JAXCGZ010009730.1:0-37500 GCA_037179515.1 Halocaridina rubra | reverse complement strand
ACCACGGTTTTTATTTTGGCAAATTATTATTTTATTTTTGGGTATACGCCAAAATATTAAAATATTGAAAAAATAAAGATTTTCATTATTTTCATTTTTTTTTATTGAAAAAATCAAATTTCATTTAATTGATAAAGAAAATTTATTTCCCAGCCTACGAATAATAAAACAGAAAAAAATAGTAAAAAACATAAATTTAGATATATAACTCACAGTACAGGGTATTGCATCATGTCAAATAGTGTCCGATAGTGTACAATGTATTGGGGTCGCACCTAAGTGAACTAGTATATACTGTATATTAAAATTTCCAGTAGTTTCATGATTTTATTGATAAAAAAAAGGTATTTCTTAGCCTCAGAATAATAAAACAGTAAAAAATAGTAAAAAACATATATACTAACAGTATTGCATCACGTAAGATACGATACCTGTATCAGCGTTTCGGAAAATGCAAAGGCTCTCACCTACGTGACCTAGTGAATATTAAAATATTCATAATTTTATTGATAAAACAAGTATTTCCTAGCCTAAGAATAATAATACAGTAAAAAATAGTAAAAAACATAAATACAGTAGTAACAGTATTGCACCATGTAAAATACGATGCCGGTATCACATTTCGGAAAACGCAAAGGCTCTCACCTATGTGACCTAGTGAATATTAAAATTTTCATTATTTTATTGATAAAACAAGTATTTTCTAGCCTAAGAGTAATAAAACAGTAAAAAATAATAAAAAAACATAAATACTAACAGTATTGCACCATGTAAAATACGATACCGCTATCAGCGTTTCGGAAAACGAAAAGGCTCTCACCTACGTGAGATAGTTCATGGAATGCTATTGGCTGAAAGGTCGGGAGACGACGACTCACAGAATTGTTTTTCTGTATGTTCTGTATCATGGGGTCTGATTGGCTTTTTCATTGCAGTTTGCTTTTCCCTCCATTTTCCAATGTCCCGCCTCAATCGTTCAGTCTAACTCACGTGTGCGCCATTCACGTTGTGCTTATTAATACGTTTTGCTTGTGATTGAGTTTTCGCATGTAATTTAACCTTTGCAATACCTCCCAAACGTCCTTCACCTTCTAAGGCTTCTGGTAGTCATCCTAAGCGGCAAAGGAAAATGTTAACCATAGTAGATAGAGTGAAACTTTTAGATATGTTGAAAGAAGGAAAAAGGTTCACGGATGTCGGCCGCTATTTTGGCCTCAATAAAATCTACTGTTCGCTACATCAAAAAGGACGAGGCAAAGATCAGGAAAACAGCGAGCATTACTTTTGATAAATCAGCGAAGAGGGTCGTAACATCCCGCAATAAGGCAGTAGTGCTGATGGAAGCTGCTTTGGCCCTGTGGATTGCTGATTGCAGAAAGAAAAACATCAGCTTAGACACCAATATCATACAAACAAAGGCGAAGAAGCTGTACGATACATTTGCTATAAACGAACCCGTCGACGACAGTGGCGACCGTGGAGAGGAGGAGGGGAGAGAAGAAGATATCGACAACCCACAACCAGGGCCCTCCAGCGATTCTCCACCGAGGATACAACCGTTCGTTGCTAGGAAGGGATGGTTCTTCAAATTTCAAAAACGCTATGGCCTAAAAAGCGTTTCAGTGCATGGCGAAGCTGCCTCTGCAGATACAGCTGCCGCAGAAAATTACGTCAAGAACGACTTCAAGAAAATTATCGCCGAAGGGGAATATGTTCCTGAGCAAGTCTTCAACATGGATGAGACTGGCTTATTTTGGAAGAGAATGCCATCTCGCACTTTTCTGTTCTAGGAAGAAGCTAAAGCCCCGGGATTTAAAGCGCACAAAGATCGCATTACCCTCATCATGTGCGGGAATGCTGATGGCTTCATGTTAAAGCCCGGGGGCTTATCTACAAGTCAAAGAACCCTAGGGCTTTAAAGAACAAGAATAAGAATCTGCTGCCAGTGTATTGAATGCATAACCCTAAGGCATGGATCACGAAAAGCCTCACATCGGACTGGTTTCATCAATGCTTTATCCCTCAGGTAAAACTCTATCTTGCGGAAAAAGGCCTTGAATTTAAAGTCCTTCTTTTGATGGATAATGCTGGTGGCCACGCAACTAATCTCCAATATGACGGTGTTCAAGCTGAGTTCCTGCCACCGAATACGACGTCACTGATTCAGCCTATGGATCAAGGCGCTATTCGTGCGTTCAAGGCCCTCTACACACGAAATGTCCTGGCAAACCTGGTTGAATCCATGGATTCGGACAAAGACTTCTCAGTGAAGACATACTGGCGTAATTACACGATTGCCACATGCCTTCAAAATATTCAGAATGTAATCAAAGAGATGAAGTCGGCCACAATCAATGCAAGCTGGAAGAAATTGTGGCCCGAAGTCATCCACAACTACAAGGGATTTGCTCCTGACGTAGTGCAGAAGTCGGCAGTTGCGAAAGCTGTGAAGTTGGCTGCATTGCTAGGAGGAGAAGGCTTTAAAGAAATGACTCACGAAGATGTGAATGAACTGATTGACTGCCACTCACAGCCTTTGAGTAATGAAGACTTGGAAGAAATGACGAAATCAGCGAGCGAAGAAAAGGAAGAAATTCAGGAAACGCACGAAGAAATTGAAGAAATTGGCCTTACACTCGAACGTCTGGCAACCATATATCAATATGTGAAAGCAGCCCAACAATTCTCGCAGGAATATGACGTTAATATGAGTCGTTCGGTGACCTTCTGTAATTTTCTCGACAGTGCCATGATTCCTTACCATACCATCTTGCAACAAAAGAAGAAACAGCGACAGCAACTCCCCATTATCATGTTCTTCTCCCCCAAAAAGCAGCCGTAAAGCATTTATTGGCTGCGAAATAATTTCCTCCGGGGTCAAGAAAAATCATCATCACCTCATTCACGGTAAGTTTACCTATCACGTACATATAAATATACGTTGCATGCTGTTATTTATAATAATTGTAAAATACCTATGTACATGAGTATGTGATGTAATTACCACTTCATTCACCATAATTTTATCTATAACTTTCATGTAAATTTAAGTTGCATGCTGTTATTTATAATGTAAAGGGTGTTTTTTAACAGTGCAGGGAGGGTTTATACAGTACGTAAACGTAAAAATAATTGTAAAATACCTATATATATGAGTATGTCATGTAATTACCACTTCATTCACCGTAATTTTATCTATCACTTTCATGTAAATTTACATTGTATGCTGTTATTTATAAAGTAAAGGGTGTTTTTTTAACAGTGCAGGGAGGGTTTATACAGTACAAAAATGTAAATATAATTGTAAAATACCTATGTACATGAGTATGTCATGTAATTACCACTTCAATCACCGTAATTTTATGTATCACTTTCATATAAATTTACGTTGCATGCTGTTATTTATAAAGTAAAGGGTGTTTTTTTAACAGTGCAGGGAGGGTTTATACAGTACGTAAACGTAAAAATAATTGTAAAATACCTATGTACATGAGTATGTCACGTCATCATCACATCATTCACGGTAAGTTCTCCTATCACTTTCATATAAATTTACGTTGCATACTGTTATTTATAAATAAAATAAAGAGTGTTTTTTAACAGTGCAGGGAGGGTTTATACAGTATGTAAACGTAAAAATAATTGTAAAATACCTATGTATATGAGTATGTCACATCATCATCACCTCATTCACGGTAAGTTTTCCTACCACTTTCATAAAACTTTACGTTGCTTGCTGTTATTTATAATGTAAAGGGTGTTTATTTAACAGTGCAGGGAGGCTTTATACAGTACTTAATCATAAAAATAAATGTAAACTACCTATGTACATGAGTATGTGATGTAATTACCACTTCATTCACCGTAATTATATCTATCACTTTCATATAAATTTACATTGCATGCTGTTATTTATGAAGTAAAGGGTGGTTTGTTAACAGTACAGGGAGGGTTTATACAGTGTAAGCGTAAAAATAAATTTAAATATCTATGTACAAATAGACTAATCCTACTTTATGATTTTCCTGTCTCGCGCCGGGTCCCGGAACGGAACCATAGCGATAATTGAAGGAACACTGTACTACCATCTTGTAATTAATATATATTTTAAAATGTACCATACATTTGAAAATAAAAACATCCGCTTTATCTGGCAACACTCGCCACCATGCATGTCCCAGTGTAAGACTGTTGTCAACGACATAATAGAGTTCATTAATTTGTTTACTATACAGTAAATCTGTATAACTTTTATACTGTACACTATTTGCATGTTAATATAAATAACTACACGTCTTTCTGCTTTGTTATGTACTAATAAAATATGTTTTACTTATCTCATATCCTTGGTATAGTGTGTCTGGCCACCATGCACGTCCCAGTGTAAGCCTGTTGACAACGGCAAAATAGAGTGCATTAATTTGTTTACTGTACAGTAAATCTGTATATCTTTTATACTGTACACTATTTGCATGTTAATATACATATCTACAGGTCTTTCTGCTTTGTTATGTACTTATAAAATATGTTTTACTTATCTCATATCTTTGGTATAGTGTGTCTATGGATGGTTGTGGAACGAGCTATGCTCTTTATCAGTTTCCGATGGAAAATGACTCTTTTTTTTACGCGATTTTTATTTACCCGCCACTTCTGAGAACCTATCTCCACGTTATTCTGATATATATATATATATATATATATATATATATATATATATATATATATATATATATATATATATATATATATATATATATATATATATATATATATATATACAGTGATCCTTCGCTCTATCACGTTTCTTCCCTCGAGAATTTACTGTATCGCGATTTTTTTTTGGCAATTTTTTTTTCGAGGGGTATATGCAAAAATATGAAAATATTAAAAAAATAAAAATTTTCAGTATTTTAATTTTTTTATTGAAAAAACATTTCATTATTTAATTGCTAAAAAAATTTATTTCCCAACCAAAATAATAAAACAGTAAGAAATAGTAAAAAAACATAAATCTGAACATGTAACTCTGCACCATAGAAAGTACGATACCGGTATCAGCGTTTCGGAAAACGCAAAGGGTCGCACCTACGTGAGCTAGCATGTATTAAAATTTCCAGTATTTTCATGATATTATTGATAAAAAAAACGTACTTCTTACCCTAAGAATAATAAAATAGTAAAAAATAGTAAAAAAACATAAATACTAACAGCATTGCACCATGTAAAATACGATACAGGTATCAGCATTTTGGAAACCGGAAAGGGTCGCACCTACGTGAGCTAGTACATATTGAAATTTTCATTATTTTATTAATAAAACAAGTATTTCTTAGCCTAGGAGTAATAAAACAGTAAAAAATAGTAAAAATCATAAATTTAGATATATAACACAGTATTGCATCATGTGAAATACTGTCCGATAGCGTACAATGTATTGGGGTCGCACCTACGTGAGCTAGCATATATATTAAAATTTCTAGTAGTTTCATGATTTTATTGATAAAAAAACGTATTTCTTAGCCTAAGAATAATAAAACAGTAAAAATAGTAAAAAACATAAATACTAACAGTATTGCACCATGTAAAATACGATACCGGTATCAGCGTTTCGGACAAAGGCTCGCACCTACGTGAGATAGTTCATGGAGTGCTATTGGCTGAAAGAGTGAGAGATCTGTATCATGGGGTCTAATTGGCTTTTTCATTGAAGTTTGGTTCTCCCACCATCTTCCATTGTCTCGCCTCACTCGTTCAGTCTAACTCACGTGTGCGCCGTTCTGGTTGTGCTTATTAATACGGTTTGCTTGTGATTTTTTTATTCGCGTATTTTAACCATTGCAATGCTTCCCAAGCATTCTTCATCTTCTAAGGCCTCTGGTAGTGAGCCTAAGTGGCAAAGGAAGATGTTAACCATAACAGATAATGTGAAACTCTTAGATATGTTGAAAGAAGGAAAAAGGTTTACGGATGTCGGCCGCTATTTTGGCCTCGATGAATAACAGCCGTAAAGTTGTTATTGGCTGCGGAATAAATTCTTCTGGCTTCTACAAACTCATTACCACCTCATTCACGGTAAGTTTACCTATCACGTAGATATAAATTTACGTTGCAGGCTGTTATTTATAAAGTAAAGGGTGGTTTTTTAACAGTGCAGGGAGGGTTTATACAGTACAGTGTTCCCCGGTTATTCACGTTTCTTGGTTCGCGTTCTCACTGTATCGCGGTTTATTTTTTATAAATTATTATTTTATTTTATGGGTATATGCAAAAATATTAAAATATAAAAAAAAAAATTCTCAGTATTTCAATTTTTTTATTGAAAAAAAAAAACATATTTCATTATCTAATTGATAAAAAATAATTTATTTCCCAGCCTATGAATAATAAAACAGTAAAAAATAGTAAAAAACTTAAATTTAGATAGATAGATAGATAGATACGTTTATTGACCACCTCTTTTGAAAAGTACAGTATAATCTTTACAAAAGGAATATTTAGTCCAAATTACAATGAATAAATACAATAGATTTTGTACAATCATCAAATAAGTAGATGAATTTTAAATTAATATACTGAATGATATACGTACGTACAGTATAACTCACATTATTGCATCATGCGAAATAGTGTTCAATTGCGTACAATGTATTGGGGTCGCAGCTACGTGAGCTAGCATATATATTTATATTTTCAGTAGTTTCATGATTTTATTGATAAAAAAACGTATTTATTAGTCTAAGAATAAAAAAACAGTAAAAAATAGTAAAAAACATAAATATTAACAGTATTGCAACATGGAAAATAGGATACTGCTATCAGCGTTTCAGACAAAGACTCGTTCAGTGTAATCCGCTTATTAAACGTTTTGCTTGTGTTCGATAACGTACAATGTATTGGGGTCGCAGCTACATGAGCTAGCATATATATTTATATTTCCAGTAGTTTCATGATTTTATTGATAAAAAAAAACGTATTTCTTAGCCTAAGAATAATAAAACAGTAAAAAATAGTAAAAAACATAAATACTAACAGTATTGCAACATGTAAAATACGATACCGCTATCAGCGTTTCGGACAATGGCGTCCACCATCTTCCATTGTCTCGCCTCACTCGTGTGCGCCATTCACGTTGTGCTTATCATTATTAATATGTTGTGCTTGTGATTTTTTTACTCGCATATTTTAACCTTTGCAATGCCTTCCAAGCATCCTTCATCTTCTAAGGCTTCTTGTAGTGAGCCTAAGCGGCTTAGGAAAATGTTAACCTTTGTAGATAAAGTGTCCTAAAACCACTCTGCACTTCCGCGATCACATTTTCTGTCTTATTCCTAATCCTATTAATCAGTATCGTACCATACACTTTTCCTACCACACTCAACAAACTTATACCCCTAAAATTACTGCATTCATATACATCTCCCTTACCTTTGTATAAGGGCACTATACAAGCAATCATCCATTCCACTGGCACCACTGACAACATAAAGCATATAACCATTCCAATGCAGTCACACCCCCTTCTTTCAATATCTCCGCTCTCACACCATCCATTCCAGGTGCTTTACCTGCTTTCACTTTATATAATGCCCTTTTCACCTCGTCTCTTGTAATCTCTCTCTTATTTTCATCTCCCATTACTGACACTTGAACACCCCACTGCCACTATAGCTGCTTCTCTATCTTCCTCAACAGACAGCAACCTCTCAAAATATTCAGCCCATCTTTTCCTTTTATCGTTCCCTCTTAACATCTGTCCATTCACATCTCTCACTGTCTCTTCCATCCTCGATACACCCTTCCTTACTCTCTTCACTTCTTTCCAAAACTTATTTTTATTCTCCTCATATGACGTACTAAAATCCTGTCCCCACCTAACATTTGCCAACCTCTTCTCTTCCTCTACCTTCCGCTTGGTTTCCACATTTTTCTCCCTATATCTTTCATACTTCTCCCTACTATTACACTGCAGCCATTCCTCAAAAGCACTCATTTTCTCTTCCACCTTCATTCCACCACTCGCTGCCCCTCCTCATACCACCTACAACAAACCTCTTTCCACACACATCACTTGCATTTCCCACAAAACATTCTTTCATCAACCTCCATTCCTCCTCTAACTCCCCAACTTCTCTTTCTTTCACCCTGTCATATGCCACTTTCAACCTGTCCTGATATTCCCGTCTCTTCCCTTGATTTTTCAACTCTTCCACCTTCACCACTTCCCTTCTACATCCCTGCACTCTATTTCCCCATTCTTTTGCTACTCCCACTTTTGCTTCAACCCAAATTTGATCAGACATCCCAGCAGCCACACCCCGATATGCATGCACATCTTTCACTCTATCAATCATGTTCTTTGCTAGCTACCAACACATAATCCATCATTGCTCTTTCTTTCACTCTTCCATTTGCCACTCTCATCCATGTATACTTATTTATTAACTTCTTCTTGAAAAAACTATTACCTATCACCAACTCTTGCTTCACACACATATATAATAGTCTCTTGCCACTCTCATTCCTACCTGGTACCCCACACTTTCTACAACACCTTCTACCTCTCCATCACCCACTCTGGCATTCAAGTCACCCAACACAACTACATAGTTCCTCCTACTCAGACCATCCACAAACCTAGTTAACTCATTCCAGAATTCATCCCGGTCTTCCTCACTTCTCTCATATCCTGGCCCATACGCACTAACGAAAGCCCAACATTCCCTATCTATCGTAGCCCTCACCCACATCAGCCTAGATGACACTTCTTGCCATTTCACTACCTTATTTACCATCCATTCACTCAGCAATAACACCACACCTTCTCTCGCTCTCCCCCTTTCAACCCCAGACACCCTACCTGTCACATCACCAACTGCCACTTCCTTTTCTTTTCATCTTCATCTCACATAATGCCAATACATCCATCCTCCTCCTGCCAAACATATATACAATCTCACATCCTTTGCTCCCTATCGTATTACAAACATGCACACTTAGACACCCCAAAACTAGAGTTTGGGGAGAAGTTATTCTCCTCTCTACTCCCCTTCTTCATTAACGTCTCGCAGGAGGTTAATACAAGGGGGGTATTCCCAGTCCTCTCGCCCCGTCCACTTTTAGTCGCCTCTTATGACACGCAGGGAATACGTTGGAGCTATTTGTTGATGTTGTGCCCACCACCTGTGGTGGCAGGCACAATATATATATATATATATATATTATATTATATTATATATATATATATTATATATATATATATATATATATATATATATATATATATATATATATATATATATATATATATATATAGTAATCCCTCGCAATATTGCGATTCACCTTCCGTGAATTCAGTGCATCACGGATTTTTATGGGAAGCATATGTGTTTTATTTGCAGATTTTCTTGGTATAATGCAGGAATCCACGATATGTGGAAATATTAAAATTTCCAGTATGCTCATTATTTTATCGATAAAAAAAAAGTATTTCATAGCCTAAGAATAATAAAACAGTAAAAAATAGTAAAAAAAAACAAATTTAAACATGTAACGCACAGTATTGCACCACATAAAATACGATACCGGTATTGGCGTCTTGGAAAACGCAAAGGGTTGCACCTACGTGATAGTACATGGGATGCTATTGGCTGATGGGTGGGAGATGACGAATCACAGAATTGTGTTCTGTATCCTGGGGTCTCATTGGCTTTTTGATTGAAGCTTGATTCTTCCAGCATCTTCCATTGTCTCGCCTCACCCATTCAATTACTCACATGTGCGCCTCTCGCCTCTTAATACATTGTGCTTGTGGTTTTTGTGAAACTTTTGCTTTATTTCAACCCCTGCATACCGCCCAAGCATTCTTCATCTTCTAAGGCTTCTGGTAGTGAGCCTAAGCAGCAAAGGAAGATGTTGACCATAGCAGATAAGGTAAAACTGTTAGATATGCTGAAGGAAGGAAGAAGTTTTTCGGCTATCGGCCGCCATTTTAGCATCAACAAATCTACTGTTCGCTGCATCACAGGAATGGGATGATGGTATGGTTCGATAGGTGCACTTCTGCAATATAATCGACGATGCCATGACTCATTACAAGACCATCTTCACACATAAGAAGAAACAGCGACAGCAACTCCCCATTACCATGTTCTTCTCTCACAAAAAGTAGCTGTAGAGCTGTCATTGGCTGTGCAGTATGTAAACATCATCATCACTACATTCATGGTAAACTTACCTATCACGTTCATATAGCTTTACGCTTACGCGCTGTTATTTACAGTAAACTTACCTGTCACATTCATATAAATTTAAGCTTGCGCGCTGTTATTAATAAAGTAAAGGGTGAGTTCTTAACAGTGCAGGGAGGGTTTATAAAGGTAAAAATAAATGTAAAATACCTGTAATAAATATGGTACTGCTACTTCGCGTATATTCACCTATCGCGTGTGGTACCGGACGTAACACTCGTGATGAATTAGGGATTACTGTGTGTATATATATATATATATATATATATATATATATATATATATATATATATATATATATATATATATATATATATATATATATATATATATATATATATATATATATATATATATATATATATATATATATATATATATATATATATATATATATATATACCTTATTCTTGGAATAATGTGGAGATAGGTTCTTAGAAGTGACGGGTAAATAAAAAATTGCATAAAAAAATGAGTCATTTTCCATAGGAAACAATGATAAAGGCATAGATACGTTCCACAACCTTACACAGACACACAATGCCAAAGATATAAGATAAGTAAAAACATATTTTATAAGTACATAACAAAGCAGAAAGACCTGGATCTATTTTTAAGAGTACACAAAAGATATTCAAATTTACTGTACAGCAAGAAATTAACATACTGTACTGTACGATATTATGCGGTGGGCAATAGGCATACAGTACACTGGGACGTACAAGGTGGCGGTGAGCACGAGGATGCAAACGTTTTGCTGCCTGTGTATCAGCTGATGCACCCTCGCACGCTATTTCCCTGACGATATTATATCGAAAGTTAATTTGCTGTTTATTCTTAATGCTTTTTTTTCAATTTTCTTCATAATATTAGATTGCATTAAGCGGTAGAAGAGGAGGAGGATACGGGAGAACAAACCTCTATCGACAAACGTTTTGCCGCCTCTGTATCAGCTGATGCTCATCACTATTCAGGCACAATATCTTACTCATAAAATATTTATTTACTCACTCTATTTGGAGTTTATCTAATGTTCAAGATTATAGTATTAATATTCCTTGGTTCTAAACATTATTCTAGCTTCTTTACATATTGACCGTGCTGCATGAAATCTAAACGCAAACAAAGTCCGCTGAGAGAAAAAGAAAACTATACAATTTGTTACAAAGAAAACGCATATCGGGGGAACTTAAATGAAATACAGTAACCCCTCATTTATCGTGGGGGTTTGGTTCCGGTACCGGCCATGATAGGTGAATTTCTGCACAGTAGGAACACCTAAAAAATAAAAAAATTAATGAAAAAAAAAAATTATGAAACCAGGACGGGCTAAAAAATTATAATATAAAACAGCCTTCATCAGGCTGTAAAGATAAACAGAGATGGAGAGTGTAATGACCTGTCAGATGTGAAGGGATTATAAAAGATGTGTAATGAATATCCAATTCTCTGCTGGGTTTTAATATACCTCTGCATTACTTTCATGATGTCTATTCCAAAAATTCCCCTTAGATCTTATTATTATTATTATTATTATTATTATTATTATTATTATTATTGGCAACAATAATTTTCCTTTGATGATAATAGTGGAGATTATTATTATTATTATTATTATTATTTTTACGAATTTGTAATTAAATAATTATTTTTACAATAAATAATGTAGTTTTGGTTGAATGAAGAAGAGTTAATTAAAGATGATTCTCTCTCTCTCTCTCTCTCTCTCTCCAACGTTCTATTCTACCCAACCCCCACACTGTCTTTGTCAAGGCCAACTAGGGAGGGGCACTGTACACAGTTATTAAAGTAAATAAACAACAGATGTACAAACAATGATGGGCTTTTAATAATAATAATAATAATAATAATAATAATAATAATAATAATAATAATAATAATAATAATAATCTCCACAATCATCATCAAAAGGAAAATTATTGTCGCCAATAATAATAATAATAATAATAATAATAAAAATAATAAAAAGATCTAAGGAGAATTATTGGAAAAGACATCATGAAAGTAATGCAGAGGTGTATTAAAACCCAACAGAGAACTGGATATTCATTACACATCTTTTATAATCCCTCCACATCTGACAGGTCATTACACTCTCCATCTCTGTTTCTCTTTAAAGCCTGATAAAAGCTGTTTTATTTTATCATTTTTGGCTCGTCCTGGTGCACAAAAAAAAAAAATAAAATAAAAAAAAAAAAAAAAAAAATATATATATATATATATATATATATATATATATATATATATATATATATATATATATATATATATATATATATATATATATATATATATATATATATATATATATATATATATATATATATATATATATATATATATATATATATATATATATATATATATATATATATATATATATATATATATATATATATATATATATATATATATACAGTGTTGCCTCCCTTGTCGCGGTAGTTCGGTTCCGGGACAAGGCGCGAACCAGGAAAATCGCGAAGTAGGATCAGCCTTAAAAAAAAAAAAAAAGATCATTACGACACCAGGACAGGCCAAAAATTATAAAATAAAACAGCCTTTATCAGGCTGTAAAGAGAAACAGAGATGGAGAGTGGGATGACCAGTCAGATGTGAAGGGATTATAAAAGATGTGCAATGAATATCCAGCTCACTGCTGGGTTTACTATACCTCTGCATTACCTTCATGATGTCTATTCTAAAACTTCTCCTTAGATCTTATTATTATTATTATTGGCAACAATAATTTTCCTTCGATGATGATTGGGAAGATTATTATTATTATTATCATTATTATTATTATTATTATTATTAATATTATCATCACCATAATTACTACGGATTCGTAATTAAACCATTATTTTTACTATAAATAATGTAGTTTTGGTTGAATGAACAACAGTTACTTAAAGATTCTCTCTCTCTCTCTCTCTCTCTCTCTCTCTCTCTCTCTCTCTCTCTCTCTCTCCAACATTCTATTCTACCCAACCCCCCACACTCTCACTGTCCCAGCCAACTAGGGAGGGGCACTTTACACAGTTATTAAAAGTAAATAAACCAACAGATATACAAACAATGATGAGCCCTTAATAATAATAATAATGATGATGATGATGATAATAATTCCACAATCATCATCAAAGGAAAATTATTGTTGCCAATGATAATAATAATAATAATAATAATAATAATAATAATAATAATAATAATAATAATAATAATAATAATAATAATAATAAGATCTAAGCAGAATTATTGGAATAGACATCATGAAAGTAATGCAGAGGTATATTAAAACCCAGCAGAGAGCTGGATGTTCATTACACATCTTTTATAATCCCTTCACATCTGACAGGTCATTACACTCTCCATGTCTGTTTCTCTTTACAACCTGATAAAGTCTGCATTATTTTATCATTTTTTGGCCCATCCTGGTGTCACAATAAAAAAAAAAAATAAATAAATAAATAAATAAAAATGGGAAAAAAAAAAAAAAAAAAATGCGATACAGTGAGAACGCGAACTAAGAAACGCGAATAACCGGGGTAACACTGTATGTATATATATATATATATATATATATATATATATATATATATATATATATATATATATATATATATATATATATATATATATATATATATATATATATATATATATATATATATATATCTGCGATGCACTGAATTTCCGATAGGTAAACTGCGAAATAGTGCGGGATTACTCTATATATATTCTCTACACGCTATTTCCCTGATGATATTATATAGGAAGTTTATTTGCTGTTTGTTCTTAATGCTTTTTTTTTAATTTTCTTCATATTATTAGATCGCATTAAGCGGTAGAAGAGGAGGAGGATACAGGAATACAAACCTCTATTGACAAACATTTTGACGCTTCTGTATCAGCTGATGCTCATCACTATTCAGGCACAATATCTTACTCATAAAATATTTATTTACTCACTCTATTCGGAGTGTATCTAATGTTCAAGATTATAGTATTAATATCCCTTGGTTCTAAACATTATTCTAGCTTCTTTACATAATGACCGTGCTGCACGAAATCTAAAGGTAAACAAAGTCCGCTGAGAGAAAAAGAAAACTATACAATTTGTTACAAAGAAAACGTATATCAGGGTAACTTAAATGAAATACAGTAACCCCTCACTTATTGCGGGGGTTCGGTTCCGGGACCGGCCGCGATAGGTAAATTTCCGCGCAGTAGGAACACCTAAAAAATAAATAAAATAAAATAAAATAAATAAAATTATGATTATTATGGCACCAGGACAGGCTAAAAAATGATAAAGTAAAACAGCCTTTATCAGGCTGTAAAGATAAACAGATATGGAGAGTGTAGTGACCTGTCATATGTGAAGGGATTATAAAGGATGAGTAATGAATATCCAATTCTCTGCTGGGATTTAATATATCTCTGCATTACTTTCATGATGTCTATTCCAAAAATTCCCCCTTAGATCTTATTATTATTATTATTATTATTATTATTATTGGCAACAATAATTTTCCTTTGATGATAATTGTGGAGATTATTATTATTATTATTATCATTATTATTTTTATTATTAATTATTATTACTATTACGAATTTGTAATTAAATAATTATTTTTACAATAAATAATGTAGTTTTCATTGAATGAACAAGAGTTAATTAAAGATCTCTCTCTCTCTCTCTCCAATGTTCTATTCTACCCAACCCCCCACACTCACTTTGTCCCAGCCAATTAGGGAGGGGCACTGTACACAGTTCTTAAAGTAAATAAACCATTAGATGTACAAACAATTATGGGTTCTTAATAATAATAATAATAATAATAATAATAATAATAATAATAATAATAATAATAACAATAATAATAATAATAATAATCTCCACAATCATCATCAAAAGAAAATTATTGTCGCCAATAATAATAATAATAATAATAATAATAATAAAAATAATAATAAGATCTAAGGAGAATTATTGGAATAGACATCATGAAAGTAATGCAGAGGTATATTAAAACCCAGCAGAGAACTGGATATTCATTACACATCTTTTATAATCCCTCCACACCTAACAGGTCATTACATTCTCCATCTCTGTTTCTCTTAAAGCCTGATAAAGGCTGTTTTATTCTATCATTTTTTGGCCCATCCTGGTGGAAAAAAAAAATAAAAAAAAAATAATAAATAAATAAAATATATATATATATATATATATATATATATATATATATATATATATATATATATATATATATATATATATATATATCTGAGATGCACTGAATTCGCGATAGGTGAACCGCGAAATAGTGCGGGATTACTGTATATATATTCTCTACAAGCTATTTCCCTGATGATACTATACAGAAAGTTTATTCGTTGTTTGTTCTTAATGCTTTTTTTCCAATTTTCTTCATAATATTCGATCGCATTAAGACGTAGAAAAGGAGGAGGATGCGGGAGAACAAACCTCTATCCACAAACGTTTTGCCACTTCCATATCAGCTCATGCACCCTCACACGCTACTTCCCTGACAATATGATATTGAAAATTTGTGTGCTGTTTGTTCTAAATGTTTTTTTTTCAATTTCCTTCATAATATTCTATCACATTAAGCAGTAAAAGAGGATGATGATGGTGGAAAAGTGCCTCCGAGGCAGTAGACATTTTACTAAAATGAATTTTTTTTTATTTTTTTCCATGGGAGTTATTCGCGAATTTTGTATATTTTTACTATTATATTTTAGGGGCGTTATTGTAATTTCACGGATAAAAAAAATGCGGAAAAAGCGAACATGGTGTATATATATATATATATATATATATATATATATATATATATATATATATATATATATATATATATATATATATATATATATATATATATATATATATATATATATATATATATGGATTGATGGATTCGGTTTTACGTACAAACTCCCTTTTCTACTAAGGGCTAGGACGGTTGCCTTCTTACGAAGTAATTGTTTTGGCAGATGTAATCGTTACCTTGAGTGTATGCCCTTACTAACCTCAGTCCGTGACGGGGCGCGAACCCTTGACCTGCCGTCTCAGAGTCGCAAACGCTACCATTTTGCCATGGAGACTACTTATATATATATATATATATATGTATGTATGTATGTATGTATGTATGTATGTATGTATGTATGTATGTATGTATGTATGTATGTATGTATGTATGTATGTATGTATGTATGTATATATATATATATATATATATATATATATATATATATATATATATATATATATATATATATATATATATATATATATATATATATATATATATATATACACAGTAGTGCCCTTGACTCACAAATGAGTTTCCGCAAGAACATAATTTACGAATAAATTTTGACTCACGAACAAGAACATCTGGGCAAGCGACCATGTTTCTGTTCGCCCGCCTGGTTTCTCCTTCAGTTCTGCATTGGTGACCGCGCAGTGTAGTTCGTTCAGGATCTGTTTGTAATTCTTGCTTTATTATCCTCTGGATTGCCTTTCAGATAGCCCTTATTATGGCTCCTGAGAAAGTTAAAAGCGTTAGTGACAGTGGCGTCAAACATCCTAGATGCATAACAAAGGAAACTAAGAAGGAAATAATTTCTATGCATGAAAATGGTTTTTGTGTGTCTGATCTCGCCATGCAGTATAACATGGCAAAATCGACTCTCTGTACTATTTTAAAGAGTAAAGAGATCTATAAGACAGCTGACGTGGCTAAAGGAGTGATTATCTTAACGAAGAATAGGTCACAGTTAATGCAAGAGGTAGAAAAGTTATTGTTGGTGTAGATAAATGAAAAATAGCTGGTTGGAGATAGTATTAGCGCTGCCATAATATGCGCTAAGGCTTTGCAAATCCACCAATAGTTAGTAGCACACTCTTTGAGTTCTAATGGCACTAAAGTTGATGAATTTCAAGTCAGCAGAGGCTGGTTTGAAAATTTTCGTTGACAAACTGAGATTCATAGTGTCATTAGACATGGAGAGGTGGCTAGTTCTGACAAAAAGGCAGCGGATTATTACGTGAAAGAATTCGCTATATTATCGAGAGTGAAGGTTGCAACAAATTTTTAACTGTGATGAAATGGGACTCTTTTAGAAGAAAATCCCTATAAGAACCTATATAATCCAAGAGGAGAAGTCACTGCCTGGCCACAAACTAATGAAAGACAGACTTACACTTTTATTGTGCGCTAATGCTAGTGGGAATCGAGAGATCAAGCCTCTTTTAGCTTACCACTCAGAAAATCCGTGTGTTTTTAAGCACAGTAACGTGTTGAAGGCTAGCCTTCCAGTAATGTGGAGGTCAAATCCAAAGGCTTGGGTCACATGGAATTTATTGTTAGAGTGGTCGATTGAAGTGTTAGCACCAGCAGTGAAGATATATTTTGAGGAAAATGGTTTGCCCCTTAAATGTCTCCTCATAATGAAAAATGCTCCTGCCCATCCTCCAGGTGTGGAATAAGATTTTGCTATACAGTAAGACTTTACTTAAGTCAAATTTCTGCCTCCCAACACCACTCCTTTCCTCCAACCTATGGATCAGCAAGTAATTTCTAATTTTAAAATGTTGTATATGAGGGGTCTTTTTGCCAGGTGTTTCCAGGTCACCAATGACACGGATTTGACCCTTCGTGATTTCTGGAAAGACCACCACTTTAATATCCTCCACTGCATTGGCCTCACTGACACAGCATGGAAGGAGGTCTCATATTGCACACTGAATTCCACCTGGAGGAAACTTTGGCCAAGTTGTGTGACTGATAGAGATTTTGAGAGCTTCAAGCAGGAGTTAGCTATCAAAACTGAGAGTGAAATTGTAGCCAAGGGCCAAAGATTGGGCTTGGAGGTCAATGAGGAGGATGTGGATGAGATGGTGGAGGACCACAAACAAGAACTCACCACCGAAGAATTGATCGAGTTGCAACGTGAACAGGTGCATACTCTCCAAGAGGAGCAATCATCGGAGGAGGGGGATGAGAGGGTAAAGTTGTCTAGTGAAAAATTTAAAGAAATTTTTAGTAAGTAGAATGATGTGTAGGCTTGCATTGAGAATCATCATCCAGATAAAACTGTGGGCAGTAGAGTACTGACATTGGTAGATGACAATGCAATGAGTATTTTTTTTTAAATTTACCAAATAAGAAAAAAAAAAATTTCTCTGTATGATTTCCTTGTGCCAGTAGGCAGGGAAGCAGCTTCCAAAAGAGAAGAGAAAGAGAAATCACCAGAAATACAGCCTGTATCAGAAGAGTTCCCTAAACTTTTTAATGGAAGGGGACTCTCCTTCCAAAAATTAGTCCCCCTCCTCCTCTACCATCATTCACGTATGCCAGCAACAATCATCCACAAAGGTAAATACAGTACTGTTTCTTACCTACAATATTTGTTTCTTACCTGTTTGTTATTAGTGGGAGAATGGGACAACTTTTTCTAGGTGTTGGACTTTGCTATTTTATACTGGGTATCAACTAGTGAATACTTTACACCTAAATATGTACATGTTTTCTTTTAGTAGAGCAGAATTCCTTTCTATTATTAATGTAATTATCCTTTTAGAGGTGCAATACCTAGTATTTTTCATTTTTATAGTCATTAGAAAATTTTAAAACGTATATTTATTGAGACTAGGAACGGATTAATCGAAAGAACATGCATTTCAATGGGAAAATCTGTCTTATCCCACAATCTTTTTACCCAAATAACAGGAATTAGGAATGGATTACGTTTGTGAATCAAGGTTCCACCATAAATATATATATATATATATATATATATATATATATATATATATATATATATATATATATATATATATATATATATATATATATATATATATATATATATATATATATATATATATAATAGTGTCCCCAACCAACGCACTTAATCCGTTCCTAAAACTTGTTCGTGGATGATTTGTTCGTAGGTTGGATTAATTACTCTCATTGAAAAGCATGTAAATTCAATTAATCCGTTCCTATTAACAATAAATATTCAATTTAAAATTTTTCTAATGAGTATAAACATGAAATATAATACAGGTTGTATGTATATTATCTGTAAAAGGAAAATTACATTAATAATAGAAAGGAATTCTACTCTATTAAAATAAAATAGCAAAATCCAATGCTTAGGAAAAGGTGTCGCATTCTCCCACTAATAACAATTAGGTAAGAAAGAAATACTGTAGGTAAGAAACAGTACTGTATTTACCTTTATGGATGACTGTTGCTGGCAGACGAGGATGGTGGTGGAGGAGGGGGAGGACTAATTTTTTGAAGGTGAGTCCCCTTCCTTAAAAATGTTAGGGAACTTCTGATACAGGCTCTATTTCTGGTGTTTTCTCTCTCTCTTTTTTATTTTTTCAGAAGCTGCTTCCCTGCCTACTGGCACAATGAAACAATACAGAGAAATTTGTCTTTTTCTTAGTTGGTAAATTTTTCTAAAAATACTCATCGCATTGTCATTTACCAAGTTCACTACTCTATTGCCCACAGCCTGTTCATCATTCCACTTACTAAAAATTGCTTTAAATTCTTCACCGGACACCTTTACCCTTTTATCCCCCTCCTCCGCTGACTGCTCCTCTTGGAGAATCTTCACCTGTTCATGTTGCAACTCAATTAATTCATCTGTGGTACGTTCTTCTGTGTGGTCCTCTACCAGCTCATCCACATCCTCCTCATTGAACTCCAAGCCCAAACTTTTCCTCGAGGCCACAATTTCACTCACATTTTAGATAGCTAACTCCTGCTGGAAGCCCTTGAAATCTCTATCAGTCACACAACCTCACCAAAGTTTCCTCCAGGCGGAGTTCAACATGCGATATGAGACGTCCTTCCATGCTTTGTCAGTGAGGCCAATGCAGTGGAGGATATTAAAGTGGTTTTCCAGAAATCACGAAGGGTCAAATCCGTGTCATTGGTGACCTGGAAACACCTGGCAAAAAGACTATTCATATGCAACTTTTTAAAATTAGAAATTACCTGCTGGTCCATGGGTTGGAGGAGAAAAAATTTGATTTTAATAGTAGTACTGTGAGCAAGGTCTTCTTCCATACCTGGAAGATGGGCAAGAGCATTATCTGTTATGAGGAGACACTTTAGGGGTAAACTATTTTCCTCAAGATATTTCATCACTGCTGGCGCAAACACTTCAATCAACCACTCTAGCAATAAAATCCACGTGACCAAAGCCTTTGGATTTGACCTCCATATTCTTGGAAGGCTAGCCTTGAAAACGTTTTTGCGCTTAAAAACACGCGGATTATTCGAGTGGTATACTAAAAGAGCCTTGATCTTACAGTCCCCACCACCATTAGCACACAATAGAAGTGTAAGCCGGTCATTCATTGGTTTGTGGCCAGGCAATGACTTTTCCTCTTAGGTTATATAGGTTTTTTTAGGCATTTTCTTCCAAAAGTCCCATTTCATCACGGTTAAAAACTTGTTGCGATATGTAACCCTCTCTCTCGATAACTTTAGTGAATTCCTTCAAGTACGAATCCGCTGTCTTTTGATCAGAACTAGCTGCCTCTCCATGTCTAATGACGCTATGAATCCCAGTTCATCAACGAAAGTGTTCAAACCAGCTTCTGCTGGCTTTAAATTTGTCAACTTTAGTGCCACTAGAACTCAAATAGTTCGCTACAAAATCTTGGTGAATTTGCAGAGCCTTAGCGCATGCTATGACTTTGCTAACACTATCTCCAACCAGCTGTTTTTCATTTATCCACAGCAACAATAATTTTTCTACCTCTTCTAGAAAATGTGACCTTTTCTTTAATATATACACTTTCTTATCACGTCAGCCGACTTATAGATCTATTTACTCTTTAAAATTGTACAGATGGTCGAGTTCGCCATGTTATACTGTGTGGCGAGATCATACACATGAAAACCAGTCTCATGTTTTGAAATTATTTCCTTCTTAGTTTCCATTATTATGAATCTGGGATGTTTGATGCCACTGTCAGTAACGATTTAAATTTTCTTAGGAGGCATAATATGGGCTACCTTAAAGGCAAAATAATGGAAAATAAAGCAAGAACTATAAACAAATCACGAACGAACTACACAGCATGGACACCAATGCAGAAATGAGAGCGGGCGAGCGAGAAACGTGGTCGCCTGGCTGACACATGTGTGTTCGTGGGTTGTTTTTTGTTCGTGAAATGGGGTCAAAATTTGTTCGAAAATTTTTTCATGGGTTGGCTTGTTTGTGGGAACAGGCGTTCGTGGGGTGTAGACACTATTGTATATATATATATATATATATATATATATATATATATATATATATATATATATATATATATATATATATATATATATATATATATATATATATATATATATATATATACAGTAATCCCTCGTTTATTGCGGGGGTTCGGTTCAGGGACCGGCCGCGATAGGTGAATTTCTGCAAAGTAGGAACACCTTAAAAAAAAAAAAAATATTTTACACTTCCTCCACGAGTACAAAGAGGATTACGATAAGAAAGATCATCATCATCATCATTTTATATATATATATATATATATATATATATATATATATATATATATATATATATATATATATATATATATATATATATATATATATATATATATATATATAGTGTTACCCCAGTTATTCACTCTTCCTGGTTCGCTTTCTCACTCTATCGCATTTTTTTTTTGATAAATTATTATTTTATTTCATGGGTATATGCAAAAATATTAAAATATTAAAAAAAAAACTTCTTGGTATTTTCATTTTTTTTTATTGAAAATAACATATTTCATTATCTAACTGATAAAAAAACTTATTTCCCAGCCCACGAATAATAAAACAGTAAAAAAATAGTAAAAAACATAAATGTAGATATAGATAGATAGATAGATACGTTTATTGACCACCTCTTTTGAAAAGTACAGTATAATCTTTACAAAAGGAATATTTGGTCCAAATTACAGTGAATAAATACAATAGATTTTGTACAATCATCATATAAGTAGATGAATTTTAAATTAATATACATTGTACTAATAACTGAATGATATACGTACGTACAGTATAACTCACAGTATTGCATCATACAAAATAGTGTTCGATAGCGTACAATGTATTGGGGTAGCAGCTACGTGAGCTAGCATATATATTTATATTTCCAGTAGTTTCATGATTTTATTGATAAAAAAAATTTATTTATTAGCCTAAGAATAATAAAACAGTAAAAAATAGTAAAAAACATAAATACTAACAGTATTGCAACATGTAAAATACAATACCGCTATCAGCGTTTTGGACAAAGACTCGTTCAGTCTAACTCACGTTTTGCTTGTGTTCAATAGCGTACAATGTATTGGGTCGAAGCTACGTGAGCTAGCATATATATTTATATTTCCAGTAGTTTCATGATTTTATTGATAACAAAAAACGTATTTCTTAGCCTAAGAATAATATAACAGTAAAAAATAGTAAAAAACATAAATACTAACAGTATTGCAACATGTAAAATACGATACCGCTATCAGCGGACAAAGGCTTCCACCATCTTCCATTGTCTCGCCTCACTCGTGTGCGCCATTCATGTTATGCTTATTATTATTAATATGTTTTGCTTGTGATTTTTTTACTCGCATATTTTAACCTTTGCAATGCCTCCCAAGCATCCTTCATCTTCTAAGGCTTCTTGTAGTGAGCCTAAGTGGCAAAGGAAAATGTTAACCATTGTAGATAAAGTGAAACTCTTAGATATGTTGAAAGAAGGAAAAAAGTTTGTGGATGTCGGCCGCTATTTTACGTAAACGTAAAAATTATTGTAAAATATGGAACCTATTAATGTCAAGTCATCATCACCTCATTCATGGTAAGTTTTCCTATCACTTTCATAAAAAAATTACGTTGCTTGCTGTTATTTATAATGTAAAGGGTGTTTTTTTTAACAGTACAGGGAGGGTTTAGACAGTGTAAACGTAAAAATACATTAAAATATCTATGTACATATAGGATGATCTCTACACCACGGATTCCCAGGTTCGCGCCAGGTCCCGGAACCAAACTACCGCGATAAGTGATGCAACTTTGTATATATATATTTATTATCCTACTGGGAATCCTGTTCCATGCATCAGCTACTCTACGGTATTACCAAGCCAATTTTCACCAATTTCCCTTCTGAACCTAAATTTATCAAGCTTAAATCCATTACCCATTACTAGTTCTGGTTTGAAAATGAATGCTTAAAACTTTATTAATTATCACCCATGTAATGACCTGTCAGATGTGAAGGGATTATAATAGGTGTGTAATGAATATCCAGCTCTCTGCTGGGTTTTAATATACCTCTGCATTACTTTCATGATGTCTATTCCAAAAATTCTCCTTAGATCTTATTATTATTATTATTATTTTTATTATTAATATTATCATTATTATTATTATTATTATCATTATTATTATTTTTAACAATAATTTTCCTTTGATGATGATTGTGGAGATTATTATTATTATTATTATTATTATTATTATTATTATCATTATTATTACGAATAAGTAAAGATGTCTTTATCTCTCTCTCCAACATTCCATTCTACCCAACTCCCCACACTCTCTTTGTCCCAGCCAACTAGGGAGGGGCACTGTACACAGTTATTAAAGTAAATAAACCAACAGATGTACAAACAATGATGAGCCCTTAATAAAAATAATAATAATAATAATAATAATAATAATAATAATAATAATAATAAAAATAATAATAATAATAATAATAATAATAATAATAATAATAATAATAATCTCCACAATCATCATCAAAGGAAATTATTGTTGCCAATAATAATAATAATAATTATAATAATTTTAATAATAATAATAATAATAATAAGATCTAAGGAAAATTATTGGAATAGACATCATGAAAATAATGCAGAGGTATATTAAAACCCAGCAGAGAGCTGGATATTCATTACACATCCTTTATAATCCCTTCACATTTGAGAGGTCATTACACTCTCCATCTCTGTTTCTCTTTACAGCCTGATAAAGGCTGTTTTATTTTATCATTTTTTGGCCCATCCTGGTGTCACAATAATCTTTAATTTTTTTTTTCCAAAAAATATCTGCGATATAGCGAGGGATTACTGTATATATATATCACAGCTTCTTTCATATCAGAGACAACATATTCTAATTTACACACAACATAAATGCACATCACATTAAATTATGTAGTAAATAATGAATCTAGAAAAAATTTTGATATTTGTAAACTTGAATATGGCAGCGACTAATCATGACATCACTGTATGAAGTACTTCATATACAAAAGCAAAAAAAAAAAACAGGCACTGTTAATAAACAAAAACAATTTTTAAGAAACTTCTACCACTGCAAAATACAGTTCTTGCATTGTACTATAACTTGGCTCTCATTTTTCTGCCAACTCTTCTATCAACGATTCCAGCACACCTGTTCCTCAGTCTTTTCCCCTCTCTAACCCTATGCCCTCCCTTATCCTTTCTTCACGCAAAGTTCATAAGGTTCTTCGCTCGCTAAAGACGAACAAGGCATCTGGTCCCGATGGTATCCCTGCAAGGATCCTTAAGGAGTTTGCAGATGAACTGGCTCCCGTGCTTTGTCGTCTTTTTGCCTCATTCTGTCAACCAGTATCTATCCATCTTGGAAGCATGCTCTAGTTCAACCTGTTCCTAAGAAGGGTGACCGCTCTATCCCTTCTAACTACCTACCTATTGCCCTAACCTCCTCTATTGCTAAAGTTTTCGAAACTTTGCTCGATGCTCACTTCTTGAAACGCCTTGAATCCAACTCACTTATCTCCGATCACCAGTACGGCTTCCGCAAGGTGATCTCCTGTCCTATCTTATGCATGTATGGTCATCTTCTCTGAGGAACTATGGGGAATCCTTTGTCGTTGCCCTTGATATCTCTAAGGCTTTTGACAGAGTCTGGCACAAGGCTCTGTCGGCCAAACTCCCTGCCTATGGCTTTACCCCTTCTTTCTGTTCTCTGATATCCAGTTTTCTTACTGACTGTTCTATATCTGTAGTTGTTGATGGCGTGACATCTAGCCCTTTCTCTGTTACCAGTGGTGTTCAACAGGGCTCTGTTCTTTCACCTACTCTCTTCCTTCTCTTCATCAATGATCTACAATCCCCATCTTCCTCTCTTCTTCATGCCTTTGCTGATGATTCTACCCTTCACTTTTCCTCTCCCTTTTCTTCAAAACCTTCATCTGTTACTCGTAATCCATCTCGTATCACTATTTCTTCTACTCTTAACTCCGATTTGCAGAGAGTATCTGAATGTGGCACTCAAAATTTAGTTAAATTCAATGCCTCCAAGACACAGTTTCTGGCTATCTCTTTATCTTCTTCTCCTCCTGATAACCCTATTGTCTTCAAAACTAATGAAATTTACCCTCTTAACTCTATCAACATATCAGGAATCCATATAGCCTCTAATTTGTCTTGGAGGAATCACATAATCCAAATTTCTAAATCTTCATCTAAAAAATTGGAGGTTTTGTTTCGTTTTTGTCATTACTTTTCCTCATTGCAGTTACTTAAAATTTACAAAGGTCTTATCCGCCCCTGCTTAGAATACTGCTCTCACATCTGGGGTGCTTCTTCCTTTACTTATCTTCTTGATAGGGTTGAATCTAAGGCAGTCAGACTCATTAATGATCCTTCTCTTACTTCTAACCTGGATTCTCTCTCTCTTCGCCGCAAGGTATCTTCCCTTTCGCTTTTCTATCGCTACTACTTCCAGTGCTGCTCTGATGAGTAGGCGAGTTGCATCCCTCCTCCACTGCCGAGGCTGCGTAACACTCGCCAAGCGGCCTCATCTCAAAGGTACTGTGTGAAAATTTGTAGCTCACGGAGTGGTCGGTGCAGCGACTGCTTCTTCCCATCTACCTCCAGACTCTGAAACTCTCTTCCTCCTTCTGTCTTTCCTAATTCTTATGACCTTTCATCCTTCAAAAAGCAGAGCTATTGTCATCTCAGAGCCTAGTCCTCCATATCTCTGGGTCCTCTGTGCTTTGACTGTTTGTTTCTGTCTGTCGTTTTCCTTTGTGCAACATTACCTCATCTCTGCCTTGCCCTTAACCTTTTTTCTTTTCCTTCGTCTTGATATTTTCTCGTGGCTGGGCCTATATTGATGAGGGCAGTTTCTGCCTGTCCCGGTGTCACTCTCTTAAAAAAAAAAAAAAAAAATTATTTAACAGCAGTATGAGAGACTTCTCAGTTTATAAAAAAATGTTACCATGAACTTACACTTAGACATTTCCCTTGCAAGGAAAGAGCTCTCTCACTGTTCTATTTTGGAAAACACAAAAAAACAACTTACTGATGATTTTACCTGTAAATGGACTCGGTTAATACCCGTCCTCCTTGTAAATTCGTAGTTACTCCTCATGAGCAAATACAGCACAGCACAGGCTTCATGGCGTAGGTTTGTGAGTTTGCTGTTGCAGCATTTCAGCATTTCAAAGCAGAGTAAACCACACAGAGAAGCATCGCCTGCACAGTCATTGACAATAAACAACTTTAAAAGCAATCTGAATTTCAAAATATTAGGTATTTCTACAGATATCCATAGAGAAATATGCAAATGGGTTTGCTCTAATATTACATAATTAGGTATGAATTCTCCACTACTAAAATTTAAGTGTTTGGGAAAAAAAAACCACTTCTGACATGAAAGTATCAGTAAAACTCTTAATTCTCATTAAGTATATTCAAAGACCCATAAATCAATAAACATTTCACTTTGGACAAAAAGCTTTTTATAGGAGGTACAGCTTGAAAGGGTTTACAGACTAATAACATGAAAATTCCTTACATTAGAATAGCATTTGAAGAACAAATACTAAAATGAAGACAAACACATCCCATGAAGTATAATAATCGCATAAAAGTCAAAATACAATTATGAATGGTCACCTAAAGTCTAAAACATCAATATTACGAAACAATACTGATCAGCGAATGGAGATGAATTTCCATGTGGAATGCAATAAAAAGCACTGCAAATAGGCATCTGTACCTAAAAGACAAAATCTAGTTATATTCATAGATACCAGAAGTGAGCTAGCGCCTAGCTTGTAACGGAAAAGACAGTACTCTGAAGACGTCAATGCAAATGACGGATCATGTAGAAATCGATAGCACCAAGTAGTAAGCCTGTTGTATTAGTGCAAGAGGGAATAGATTAGTAAATATGTGTTATGGCGACAAGGTACATGATTTTAATTAGAGTTTTACTAAGCACTATGCACTACAAGGGTAAAATAATGCCTGGTTATTCATTAGTGCAGAGAAATGTGACATACTGACCGATGGATGTACACATTTAAAGAAATTTTGTATGGGAAGTAATATACTGGGGGTAGAAAAATTGATTTTGGAGAGATTCAAGACTTATTAGAACTGAAGAAAACAGGAAAAGAAATTGTTTGATAGATGACTGGAATATTAAATTAACTGCTTAGATGATATGGCCACTTGAGGAGTGATAAGGAGATATTATACACATCACAAAGTATTCTGACCTGAAAACGAGAAAGAAAATAATGGATGGACGACGTGAATGAGGATTTGTTTAGAAGGGGTCTTGACATCCAAGTAGATGAGAGATGTACTTGGTAAAATTTGTAGTGGTGCAGTGTTATGTAATACATTTTGACAAATATCAGTGAAAAATCTAATGAAGCAGGTTATCGTAAACCAGAGAGGCCTGCGGAATTTGGTATGCTTAACTGTGGGCTTAACCTTGGTCATTATTTTAACTTGCAATGCACAAATGTGAGAAAAGGAGCATTGTTGGCAAATGTGAAAAAACCCTAATTTTCTTTCACCCTCTGTAGTCTTCTGAATATGGTTATACTCTTAGCAGAGCAAAATTGGAATTATTTACTTAGTATTTAAACAGGAAGACAATGAGGATCCAAGCAACTACAGACCCATTACCCTTCTCTCAATTTTATAAAAAGTTTTACTGAAAACTGTTCCATTCTGGGCAACAGTCTATATTTTTCCAGTAAAAGTTACAAGAAGGGAATCATGAAAACATAAGTTTCATGTTTAGCATATTCTACATAAAGAAGAGCTTATTTTATTCCTCCTTAGTGGAAACCTGCAAAATCATGTAATAACATATCCGTTTCCATCCTACAAAAGGAAGGTAAAAAAATAATTTGCATCATTAAAAGGTGATAAAAAAGACAAATTACGAAAATAAACATACCTGGAAAAATTCAGTATGGGCTTGATCTGCCACAGAGCATGGGAAAGGGACATATAAAGAAAAAAATCTAGCCCCACAAAAAATACAGATAAGAAAATATCAACATTACGAAACCCTCTAGTCAAAGCAAACAATATTTCCGAAACATTAAAAAATGTCAAGCAATGGAAGCAGAAGCAACTATATCTCATTTTTCATTGTCATTATTTACCATTTATATAAAAAGTAATCAGAATAAAATTGAAGCATAAAGCTCATCATATAACTTGGCCCAGCACAGCAAAAGCAGAGCCAGTAGTATATAACTTGGTGCTATATCCATAAATCAAAGTCTGCCTAGAAAATGTTAAAGCTTCAAAACAAAAAATCTAAATTATTTTCCAAACCCTGTTGGATATTTTAAGACTCATACTGACTTAATTTATGTCCAATAATAATATTCAATATATGCCATCAGAAAGCAGAGTACTCTGCTACTCTGGATGTTCAGGCTAGAAAAACAGATACATTTTATAAATATGTAAAGACAGACATGTATTTACGATTTTTATTGAAACACTCAAGTTCCTTACCTGCAACACGGTAGCTGTAACAATAATGATATGCTTGGCAGCATCTCCTTATATAGCTAATCCAAGTTTCTTACTTAAGCAACACCTATAATACTCAATATAGTTTTAGTTGATGTCTGCTACGACTAAATTTTCTACATGCTGATATTGCCTGTGGCTTTTAACAAAATCACACTAATGTTTTCAAGTCCTCTATACTTTCTGCTTTTTTAAGAGTAATTCTTTCTCTGAGTTTCCTAAATAAAAGCACAGTTACAATATTAGCATACTGTTATCGGTATTCCTTTCTTTCAAAAGTACATCAAGCAATGTAACCTGACCGGTGGAGAATTATAAAGTCAGTCATGATTACAGCTAACACAAAAAATTTAAAAAAAGATGATAAAGAAAGCGAATTTTATGACAGCCCAAAAGTAAAATAATAGTCAAATATATAAGCAATACTATTGTCAAGTTTCATCCACAAACAATTCAAAGAGGATTTTATATGTTATGAGCAGGATCAGGATGAACAAAATAAGGGGTGATGACGAATTGCACAACAAAAAGTATTCTATGAGAGAAGTAAAGAGCTGGCACCAATACGAGTGTTAGAATAAGAGATCTAAGAGCTAGAACAAGTGACACAAGTGTTACAATTAGAGATATGATGTTAGAAAAGAAGTTACGAGCATTAAAATAAGAAATATGAGTGTTAAAATAAGAGATATGAGAGTCAGAATAAGAGATAAGAGTGTTAGAATACCAGATACGAGAGTTAGAGTAAGAGATACAAATGTTAGAATAAGAGGTACAAGAGTCAGAATAAGAGATACATATATTAGAATAAGAGATATGAAAGTTAGAATAAGAGATATGAGTGTTTGAATAAAAGATAAATGTGCTAAAATAAGAGATACAAGTGTTACAAAAATAGAAATAATAATAATAATAATAATAATAATAAACCTTTATTTCCATTACAATACAATGGGTATTCGTCAGCCGGGGCAAGCCCCAACTCCCCACTGTGGTGCCCAACCACATCAGTTCCTGCAAGTAGGCAGCTTAAACTCTCGGTCTTAGACGGGAACTGATCTTTCAACCTCGTGAATGCGTAGCCAGCGCGTTACCACTGTACTAGCCAGCAGGCTAGTACAGCCTTAGAATAAGAGATACAATTGTTAGAATAAGAGATATGAGATTAAAATAAGAGATACGAGGGTTAAAATAAGAGATACGAGTGTTAGAATAAGAGGTACAAGTTTCAGAATAAGAGATACGAGTATTAGAATAAGAGATACGAGTGTTGGAAGAAAAGATACGAGAATTAGAATAAGAGATATATGTGCAAGACTAAAAGATACAAGCATTAGATTAAGAGATTAGAGTGTTACAAAAAAGTTACAAGTGTTAGAATATGAGGTACAAGTGTTAGAATAAGTGATAAGAGTCTACAATAAGAGATACAAGTTTAGAATAAAAGATACGAGTGTTTCAACAAGAGATATAAGTATTAGAATAAGAGATAAAAGTGTTAGAATAAGAGATACAAGTATCAGAATAAGAGATACAAGTTTAGAATAAGCGATACAAGTGTTAGAATAAGAGATATAAGTATTAGAATAAGAGATAAAAGTGTTAGAATAAGAGATACAAGTATCAGAATAAGAGATACAAGTTTAGAATAAGCGATACAAGTGTTAGAATAAGAGATACTTTGATCAGATAACGTCAACAGAAAGGTTAAGTAACAGAGATTTTTCTGCTATCTCACATGCAGCATCTTGTTATAAAAAGAGTGTCACTAACAAACACTTATCTTAGATGTATCTATTGCAGTGACTATTTTCTATATCAATCTTATGAAAAATTCTTCTAGCATGAAGATACTCTTTTTTTATTTTAGCTTTTCTTTTCAATTATGGTTACGCATATAACATATGACAATTTCGTTGGGAAAGCAATCTATATACGAATATTGACGATGGACAGCTTAAAATGGTAGATTAATTTAAGATGCGTGGACCATGTATTTCAATTTATAAACAGCAAATTAATAAAATAATGGGCAACAGTTAATTATTAGTAATTAAAGCCAGAGAAAATTATTTTAAAAACTTTATTGCAAATCTGAAATGAAATCCCTAATATTTACCTTGGATATTAGTGATATAAATATTATGAAAAACAATATGTATTAAATAAGTCCAAATATATTATATATTTTTGAGTGTAATTCAGTTGTTTGGTATGTTCTGAACAGATAATTTGTACATATAAAGTAAATATGATTATGTATAAATTGGGATAAGTTACAATAATTTGCAAAGGAAAAAAGCTTAGTCATACAATGGGTCTTGCCACAACTGTTCAAAGGAAATAAGCATATTACAACAGGAAATGCCATTGAGGCAGTAAACATTAACAAGAAACTAGTTGAGTAATGCAAGCTCTTCCGCAGAAAACAATAAAATTAAAGACATAAGTAACTGTGTCCCGCATGACCACTATCCAACAAGAAGACAACAATATACTGAATCACCATGGAATACGGCACATGAAAAAGAGAATACTAATTCCTGTAATAGTAACGACAGTGAACGAAAATTGTATTTATTAAGGTGCTTCTGAGACACCATAATGAATACAACTAAGGATCAGTGAAAAGATGCTAACTGTCCATATGAATAGACGAGTTTCATATGATGACCAGTAGTAAACAGTATGGTCTCTGAGCTTTTGAAACTCCATTACACGAATGCATTTGGAGAACCTTCCTGCATAGCTATAATATAGGAGTTTGAGAGATATTGGTGACTATTATCAATATTATCCAAGATCGCGGACCAAGGCTATATCCAGATATATTGGATATTTAAAGTTAACTTGAACATCCCAGCTTTACCAGTGCAATGGAATGGACTCTGAAGTTTGACACTTCAAAATATCTGGCCGCAAATGAGACCGTTGGCTAATGTGGCTGTAGACACCTTCTCTACGACTGTTTTGAACTTTCAATTTAGAGGGTTTTCAGGTTGTTGCTTCCAAGAAAAAATAAGGCTACTAAGCTTTGTAAGACAACTGAAGTTGTAAATGCTGCTGAGCTGCATTCACATGTTGGACAAGAACCTGAATAATCTCCAGTGAAACCATTAGGTCATGATGATTCTGAAAATGTCCATAGGATAGATATTCAAGACCCATTCTCTTCTTTTCCTCATACAGTAGTTCTTGATAAAAATCCCTATTCCTTGCAGTACTTTCATCATACCCCTCCTGGAGCTTTAAGCGTTACAGATATAATAACACCCATGACGTTAGTTATAGTGCCTTGTGTTGCTCCAAGTGTGGCCAAGTCTATGGGAAAAAGGACGGTAAAGTCTATCAGGAAGGGCTCACGAGTTTGAATTGTGGAGACCCCCACCCAGCTTTTTTTTTTTTTTTTTTATGTGTGACACTGGGACAGGCAGAAACTGCCCTCATCAATAAAGGCCCGGGCATGAGAAAATACCAAGACGATGGAAAAGAAAAAGGCTAAGTACAAGGCAGAGATGAGGCAATGTTACACAAAGGAAAACGACAGACAGAAAAAAACAGTCAAAGTAAAGAGGACCCAGGGATATGGAGGACTAGGCTCTGAGATGACGATAGATCTGCTTTTTGAAGGATGAAAGGTCATAAGAATTAGGAAAGACAGAAGGAGGAAGAGAGTTTCAGAGTCTGGAGGTAGATGGGAAGAAGCAGTCGCTGCACCGACAAAGCTGCGAGCTACAAATCTCCACATAGTACCTGTGAGATGAGGCCGCTTGGCGAGTGTTACTTGGCCTCGGCAGTGGGGGAGGAATGCAACTCATCAACTCATCAGAGCAGCGATGGAAGTATTAGCGATAGAAAAGAGAAAGAGAAGATATCTTACAGCGAAGAGAGAGAGAATCCAGATTAGAAGTAAGAGAAGGATCATTAATGAGTCTGACTGCCTTAGATTCAACCCTATCAAGAAGATAAGTAAAGGAAGTAGCACCAAGATGTGTGAGCAGTATTCTAAGCAGGGACGGATAAGACCTTTGTAAATATCAAGTAACTGAAAAGTGCAAAAGTAATGACGAAAGCGAAACAAAACGCCCAAGTTTTCGGATGAAGACTTAGAAATTTGGATTATGTGATTCCTCCAAGACAAGTTAGATGCTATATGGATTCCTAATATGTTAATAGAGTAAAGAGGGTAAATTTCATTAGTTTCGAAGACAAAAGGGTTATCAGGACGAGAAGAAGATAAAGAGATAGCCAGAAACTGTGTCTTGGAGGCATTGAATTTAACTAAATTTTGAGTGCCCCACTCAGATACTCTCTGCAAATCGGAGTTAAGAGTAGAAGAAAGAGTGATAAGAGATTGATTACGAGTAGCAGATGAAGGTTGTGAAGAAAAGGGAGAGGAAAAGTGAAGGGTAGAATAATCAGCAAAAACATGAAGAAGAGAGGAAGATGGGGATTGTAGAAGATCATTAATGAAGAGAGGGAACAGAGTTGGTGAAAGAACAGAGCCCTGTGGAACATCACTGGTAACAGAGAAAGGGCTAGATGTTGCACCATCAACAACTACAGATATAAAACGGTCAGTAAGAAAACTGGAAATCAGAGAACAGATAGAAGGGGTAAAGCCATAGGCAGGGAGTTTGGCCAACAGAGCCTTGTGCCAGACTCTGTCAAAAGCCTTAAAGATATCAAGGGCGACGACAAAGGATTCCCCATAGTTCCTAAGAGAAGATGACAATACATGAGTAAGATAGGACAGGACATCACCAGTGGATCTTGCCTTGCGGAAGCCGTACTGATGATCGGAGATAAGTGAGTTGGATTCAGGGCGTTTCAAGAAGTGAGAATTGAGCAAAGTTTCGAAAACTTTAGCAATAGCGGAGGTTAGGGCAATAGGTAGGTAGTTAGAAGGAATAGAGTGGTCACCCTTCTTAGGAACAGGTTGAACTAGAGCATGCTTCCAAGATGAAGGATAGATACTGGTTGACAGAATGAGGCGAAAAGACGGCAAAGCACGGGAGCCAGTTCATCTGCAAACTCCTTAATGAACCTTGCAGGGATACCATCGGGACCAGATGCCTTGTTCGTCTTTAGTGAGCGAAGACCCTTATGAACTTTGCGTGAAGAAAGGATAAGGGAGGGTATAGGGTTAGAGAGGGGTAATGACTGAGGAACAGGTGCGCTGGAATCGTTGATAGAAGAGTTGGCAGAAAAATGAGAGCCGAAGAGAGTGGCTTTGTCAGTGGGAGAGCAAGCTATAAAACCATCAGAATGAATGAGAGGGGGAAAGCTTGAATTACAGAAGTTTTTGGAGAGGTTTTTGGCTAAGAACCAGAAGCATTTGTCAGTGGGAGAGGAGTTAAGGTCATCAACTTTCCTTCTTATAATGGAAGCCTTAGACCTTCGAATCTGAGCAGTACAGCGATTCCTAGCTATAAAAGGAAACGAATGCCAAAAGGGACATATATTTCCATGGAAGCTACTCTAAGGATAGTGCTGCATACAAGGTGGTAACAGCACTGAATGAAATGGCACACAAGAATAAACCTTCCTATTTGGCTGTCTTACAGACTATTTAAATAAAGGTGAAAAATCATCATCTAGTGTGTCTGCTAATGCTAAGGTAGGTGGGAAGAGTCCCACATTGGGTGTTTCCTGGAATAGGGATGCACTGGCTACAGGCCTTTCATAGCAGCTGTGCCTTGTAATAATATATCACCCATAACATGGATGGATACCCACAATACATGAGAAGAGTAAGTTCTCTGGCTTCCACAATATATTCTAATCACAGCTTTCCAGTTAGTAGTTGATGTTCCCTAAAATACCTGAATGAACAGTTCCAGTTGCAGTTTGCATAGTACTTTGCTTCTGACCAGCTTCCATCTGACACAGTGACAGCAGTGAAAATGATACAAATCTGCCTGTCAGCCTCTGCATCTGATGGTAATGACCAAACAGCATCATCTTGGCACGTAAGAAATCAATGTCAATCAGCGGAAAACACTATTCCCCAGACATCATTCAAAAAGGAAAACCACATAACATATGTGACTCTTCAGGGCCACCCAATAGCAGATCACGTCATGTCAGTATCAGTACAAAAACTGGAAGCCCCTCTTTCTCTTCTCCAGATTATATATCTGATCTAGTTTCTAAATATTTAAGCCTTTCCAAATCTGGTGGTCTGGCAAGAAAGGTAGCAAAGCATGTCCCAAGTTCTTCTCAAGGTACCTCTTCAAGTGACCATACTATAACACGTCCTATTACAGTCAGTAATTAAGTGTTGACATCGTGGATCCCTTCCCTATCTATATTCATTTATGGAAAGCTAATGGTCTCCAACAAAATCCTGGGCAATTCCAAAAGCACTTAGTAAATATTCACCATTCCATGGTCTGTGTGACATAAACTTGATTGTGTCCTAATCTGTCCTTGTCTTTTCAAAGATAATCTCTTACTCCTAGAGCAGGTAGGAGGCCGTTTGATAATCTTAGTTATGCTGGATATCTTTGTGCAGCACCAAATCCTTCAGCTTTTATAAACAGTGCATTAAAATATCTCAGAGTTACTGCTATCTTTCCAAGTGATCCACTTCATATTCTTCTCTTTCAAAACCCAAGGAGATTCTCTGAGCCAGATGACTTGGACCTTTACTCATCTCGACAATATAGTCAGTTGATATTACATTGGAACTGTAAAACCTGCTATGTGGATTGGGATTCTGGGGCATCAAACACTTGGAGAAGTTCTTTTTAACTAACTTCCCCATCCCTTTTCCTTGTAGCCCCATGAGACCTTCCATATTTTGAAGTCCTATCTGGTAGGATTTCTACTACAATTTATTGCAAATAACGGGTCATTCCACAGTCTTCTATTTCACAACCAAAAAGGTTCTTTCAATACTGCTGAATTAAATTAATACTCTTCTAAGCAAAATGGTCAGTTGATTTCGAGTGGAAACTTTAATGCCCTCAGTGGGGTTTGGGATTCTGGGGAATCAAACATTGCTGGAAATGTTCTTTATAATTTATAACTTTTCCTTCTCTTCCCCTTTCAACCACCACTACCTTCCTACACGTTTTTATTTCCTATTTCATAGGTCTTCAACAAAAGTTTTATTTACAGTAAGTAATACACTACTTTTGCAATATACTACCTTCCTTGGGTTAAGCCTCGGTAGCAGTGACCACTTCCCTACTTCCCTCACATTGCCAGAGTCAATAATATGGCAGCCCATCAAGTTCTCTTGGAAAGGAGTCATAGAAGACTCATTTTGGTCTGCAAACATACAACATATACGGTAATTTTCTTTAGATGGGAGCTTGTTTGTCAACTGAAAGTGATCTGAAGGCTATTTAAGCTTTCAGAACTACCCTATAAAGGTGCATTGTTGAACTTTATATATATATTTCTTTTTTATGATTGTGACACCAAGACGAGTCAAAAAAATAATAACATACAACAGCTGTTGAAAGAAAGGAGTGATTGTGAGATATTGGCAACTATGACTAATATCATCCCTAATTGTGGACCTCCAGATCCAGATACACAGTATTTTAAATATATATATATATATATATATATATATATATATATATATATATATATATATATATATATATATATATATATATATATATATATATATATATATATATATATATATATATATATATATATATATATATATATATATATATATATGTCCTGTGGGGCGGGCACAATATCAAAGAATAGCCTCACCGTATTCCCTGCGTGTCGTAAAAGGCGACTAAAAGTGGACGGGGCGGGGGGACTAGGAATCCCCCCCTTGTATCAACCTCCTGTGAGACGTCAAAGAAGAAGGGGAGTAGAGGGGAGAATAACTTCTCCCCTAACTGTTTTCCTTCTCTGATGTCGGCTACCCCTCAATTAAAGGGGGAAACAGCCAAGGTATATATATATATATATATATATATATATATATATATATATAATATATATATATACATACATACATACATACATACATACATACATACATACATACATACATACATACATACATACATACATACATACATACATACATACATACATACATACATACATACATACATACATACATACATACATACATACATACATACATACATACATACATACATACATACATACATACATACATACATACATACATACATACATACATACATACATACATACAGAGAGAGAGAGAGAGAGAGAGAGAGAGAGAGAGAGAGAGAGAGAGAGAGAGAGAGAGAGAGAGAGAGAGAGAGAGAGAGAGAGAGAGAGAGAGATTATTTTTATTTCATT
>JAXCGZ010009729.1:77500-87500 GCA_037179515.1 Halocaridina rubra | reverse complement strand
TGTACTGTCATCCACAACACACACACACACACACACACACACACACACACACACACACACACACACACACACACACACACACACACACACACACACACACACACACACACACACACACACACACACACACACACACACAATATATAAATAATTTATTCATTATTTATTCTCTCTCTCTCTCTCTCTCTCTCTCTCTCTCTCTCTCTCTCTCTCTCTCTCTCTCTCTCCTCTCTCTTCTCTCTCTCTCTCTCTCTCTCTCTCTCTCTCCTTTCATGAGACACTGTCAGTTGTTCGTAAATCATTAATATTATTACCGTCTTATCTTTCGTGCGGAAGGCAATTCTAGAGCAACAGTAGGGTAATATACAGCTAATATAGTTTTCACTTTGTCATTTGAATATACACGGCATAGGCATGGGAATGGTCATACGTGCCCAGTCTCGTGCCCTTAATTTTGATTTGTGCACTTATTATTCAAGTGTGTCAGTGCCCCTCATTTTAGAATTGTGCACTTATTATTCAGATTTACAAGTGGCCCTCAATATTGATTTGTGCGCTTATTGTTCAGTTATACCAGTGGCACTGAATTTCGATTTGTGCTCTTATTATTCAGTTATGTCAGTGGGACTCAGTTTTGATATGAGCGCTTTTTTTTTCATTACTCTTTGTGACCCTCAATTTTGATTTGTGCACTCATTATTCAGTTGTGTCAGTGGCACTCAGTATAGATATATACACTTATTATTCGATTCTCTCAGTGGCCCTCAATTTTGCTTTATGCTATTATTATTCAGTGTCAGTGGCTCTCAGTTTTGATTGTTGCACATTATTATGTCAGCTGAGTTGGCAGTACCTTTGAGTCTTATATTCTTTTTCTTCCTTCAATGTTCTTGAAGGCAATTAGTAGATATATCGTTGGTGTTAGGGGAGTAAGAAGGCAATCCTCGAATTCGACGGAAATCGTAAAATTCGACTATAACGAAAACGGGAACGAAAATTTTTTTCTATCCCAAGCTCACCGATGTTCTGATCTTGCCACAAAATGAACGAGAGGGGTATGATAATGCCTTCCTGCATGACACCTTCCCCTCGTGTTTTGTTCAGTTGTGGCCACTTGCTGGCGTCAGTGGTGTGTGATGTCTTGGTGTAAAAATAAAAGTATATAATATTCAAATGTGAAGCATTGCTAGGACGACAATGGGCTTTTTCATATTTTTTGTTTTGTTTTAAAGTTTAGGGTCTTCAAGCATGTGCTCCATAAAAAAGTGAACACAGTTAATGGCCTACTCACTATACCTTCCTATTTTTTTTTTAATGAATTTGACACCTGGACTGGAATAGAAAATTGCTGTCATCGAGGCCAAGCACAAAGAAATGAAGAAAAGGTGGCAGCTTAAGGACCAGACAGAAATAAGAGTGATAAACAGTGAAATGACAGACTGAAAGAACCGTCAGATAAATGAAGACCAAATAATAATGCGAAAGAAAGCAAAAGGAAAAAGAGATGTGGAGTGTTGTGGCTTGTCAGATGTGAAGCAATAATAAAAGATGTGTAATGAATACTATGGAATATTCGATGTTGGTGTAGGCATAGAAAAAGTTATACAAGTTACCACATTCAAGGCACAACTGTATTTTCTTATTAAACCTTAAGTTTTTTTATGATGGTGTCACCAAGAAGTGCCAAAAAAATATATATATATAAATCTACCCTCATCGAATCTGGGAACAAAGAAAAATAGAGAAAAACAGAAATGGGGAGTATTGTGACTTGTCAGATGTGAGGGGGGGGGGTTAATAAGACATGTGTAGCGAATATGCAAGAATATTCGGTGTTGATGTAGGCTTAAAAAGAGAACCGTAACTGAAGAAAGACTTAACATCTTGAAAGAGGATATTTGTGCTAGCTTCCTTGAGAGGATGAATCGGAATCTCTTAGTAGATTTTTTTTTTTTTAAACCTCAAAGCTCAAGCTGCGCAGGAAGCAGTGAAAGCATTGCAGACAATTATTTTTATATGGAATTGTAAAAAATATTCTCTGTCTATCTATCTATTTATCTATCTATCGATCTATCTATCTATCTATCTATCTATCTATCTATCTATCTATCTATCTATCTATCTATCTATCTATCTATCTATCTATCTATCTATCTATCTATCTATCTATCTATCTATCTATCTATCTATCTATCCATCCATCCATCCATCCATCCATCCATCCATCCATCCATCCATCCATCCATCCATCCATCCATCCATCCATCCATCCATCATCCATCCATCCATCCATCCATCCATCCATCTATCTATCTATCTATCTATCTATCTATCTATCTATCTATCTGTTTATCTGTCCATCCATCCATCTATCTATCTATCTATCTATCTATCTATCTATCTATCTATCTATCTGTCTGTCTCTCTATCTATCTGTCTAGCTATCTATCTATCTATCTGTCTTTCTCTCTCTCTCTCCTCTCACACACACACACACACACACACACACACACACACACACACACACACACACACACACACACACACACACACACACACACACACACACACACACACACACCAAGCAACCCATGCAGACAATAAACTTATTCAAATAAGCACACATATACATGCACACACACCTCAGACTCTGTTTAATATGAATTAATCACACAAATTCACACAGACACTACATCTTTGGTGCAAAAAAAAAAAATAGCACACACATACGCAACACAAAGCATAGTTTTCTTTAATTTATTAAGATGACAACGGAGCTTAATTAAAAAAAAAGTTCCCTTGTACATCGTTGTCACGTCGTAAATATCCGAGCCTCGAGTATGTGTGTTTGAATTATATATCTTTTTTTCTTTTAAGTGGAGAAACTTGAAAGTAAACAAAGTCATTAAAGAGAAGAAATAACTTGTGAAGTCCTTGAAATATGTATATTGGGTATTAAGGGCTTTATATTTACTACTACTACTACTACTACTACTACTACTACTTCTACTACTACTACTACTACTACTACTACTACTACTACTACTACTACTACTTGCTCCTACTCTGTATTGTTTTGTTGTTGTTGTTGTTGTTGTTGTTGTTATTATCATATAATAATAATAATAATAATAATAATAATAATAATATAATAATAATAATAATAATAATAATTATTATTATTATTATTATTATTATTATTATTATTATTATTATTATTATCATTATTATTATTATTATTATTATATTATTATTATTATTATTATTATTATATTATTATAATCATTATTATTAATATTATTATTATTATTATTATTATTATTATTATTATTATTATTATTATTATTATTATTATTATTATTATTAAATATTGATAGTATTTAAATATAAACAGAAGACTCGCTAGCGGCCTGCTTTATGCATCCGTAACATGCTTGGTACTCAACCTGGCTGCTACCGGGCAGGGTTTGAATGAATAAATGACATCATTAATTGCTGTCACTGTTAATAATCCTGCACTAATGACTGGCATCTGTATCCATGGCTAATGAGCTAATCACTCTGGTTAATTACTCTATAGCTGCAGTGAATTCAGTTTTGTAATATACCTTCCTGAGCTCGGTGAATGTAGTACCTAGCTTCTACCCTGGACCGGTTGTCAACAGGCACGGACTTAAACAAAAATGAAACAAGTATTACTCTCGAATTCCGATTTTGCTTTGCTTATTCTCGACGGAATTCCAAATGCCGAATTCTCGTGAATACGTCGAATTAAAATTCTTATTGCAACTATCATGAGATTTTTTATTTTTACTTGACTGATAATAACCAGTGCCAACACTAATGATATTATATATTCATCATTTTTGTAGGGCAATATTTTCGATATAATTATAAATTTAACTACTATCTATCTATCTATCTATCTACCCATCTATCTATCTATCTATCTATCTATCTATCTATCTATCTATCTATATCTATATCTATATCTATATCTATACCTATATATATATATATATATATAGATATATATATATATATATATATATATATATATATATATATATATATATATATATCTATCTATCTATCTATCTATCTATCTATCTATCTATCTATCTATCTATCTATCTATCTATCTATCTATCTATCTATCTATCTATCTATCTATCTATCTTCTATCTATCTATCTATCTATCTATCTATTATATATATATATATATATATATATATATATATATATATATATATATATATATATATCTATATATATATATATATATATAATTCTATTTCACGGGAAGCGCGTGAATATTCTGAATATGTAAATGGCTACGGAAGGAAATTGAAAGAAATATTTGGATCATTAACGTTTTCAAGTTTATTACTTATCTTCAGAGGAATCTGAGTTGTACACACGAATGAGGCGATATATATACATACAGAAACCAAGAAAATAAGGGGGGGGGGAATTAGCAACCCATCATCGGAAGTTGAGCATAAAAGCAGTGTCGACATATGTTATATTAGTTTATTGGTGTGCAAATACCAAATAAGTAAGGTACGGTCAATGGTCGGAGGAATGGTGCCACATTGCTTTTGCTGAGAATAATGTTTACAAGGGAAAGACACGCTGGATTTAATAATAATAATAATAATAATAATAATAATAATAATAATAATAATAATAATAATAATAATAATAATAATCATAGTAATAACAGTGTTAATAATAATACTAATAGATACTGATAATAATAGTAAATATAATAAACTATTTAGTAATACTAACCAAAAAATAATTAAAATTAACAACAGTACAACAATAGGACAAAAATAATGACAAAAACAGTAATCAAGACAAATCAGAACAAACAAAACTATGATATTAAAAATACTAACAATAATATTAGTTATGAAATAAAAAATAAACAAAGTGAGATGATAGTAATACTAAAAGAAAGGAAATACTTAATAACAGTTTTTAAAAACAGATCATCATTTATAGCCTAAAATTTTTTTTTACAAATGAAGAACTCTTATTTCCGAAATTACATTTTTCAAATTTGAATAAAGCATACTTGATAATATAGGGTCAATTACAAATGAACCATGACTTGAGTTGATATTTTGGTGCTCGGTTAAGTTAATTATTGCAGATTCCAAAATATTTCTAGTAATAATATCATTACCTCTTACTAACATAGAGGAACTGTTTCAGTCAATATTACTAGCAGACTAGCAAATCATTAGAATTTCGTGTCAATCATCATAAATATAACGTTCGATATTGTCAGTCTTCCAGTGCTTTGTTCAATCATTACGCTAATTGCAATCACCATATTGACTGGAACAATTCCTCTATTTTAGTAAGAAGTAATGATTTTATTACTAGAAACATCTTCCAATCCCTCCCTGCTTAGAATACTGCTCACACATCTGGGGTGCTTCTGATATTTATCTCCTTGATAGGGTTGAATCTAAGGCAGTCAGACTCATTAATGATCCTTCTCTTACTTCTAATCTGGATTCTCTCTCTCTATTCGCCGCAAGGTATCTTCCCTTTCTCTTTTCGTTCGCTACTACTTCCATCGCTGCTCTGATGAGTTGGCGAGTTGCATTCCTTCCCCTCTGCTGAGGCCGCGTAACACTCGCCATGCGGCCTCATCTCACAGGTACTGTGTGGAGATTTGTAGCTCGTGGATTGGTCGGTGCAGCGACTGCTTTTTCCCATCTACCTCCAGACTCTGGAACTCTCTTTCTCCTTCTGTCTTTCCTAATTCTTATGACCTTTCATCCTTCAAAAAGCGGATCTATCGTCATCTCAGAGCCTAGTCCTCCATATCTCTTTGTCCTCTGTACTTTGACTGTTTTTTTCTCTGTCTGTCGTTTTTCTTTGAGTGATATCACCTTAGCTCTGCCTTGTCCTTAACCTTTTTCTTTTCCTTCGTCTTGGTATTTTCTTGTGCGCGGGTCTCTATTGATTAGGGCAGTTTTTACCTGTCCCGGTGTCACACTCTAAAAAAAAATTAACCGAACACCAAAATATTTATTTAAGTCATGGATTATTTGTAATTGATCCCATATTATCAAGTATGCTTTATTCAAGTTTGAAAACTGTAATTTCGGAATCATCATAAGTTCTTCATTTTTTATTAATTTCTTTATATCCATAATTGGTATATATATATATATATATATATATATATATATATATATATATATATATATATATATATATATATATATATATATATATATATATATATATATATATATATATTTAACGTTGTTATTAAGTATTTTCTTTCTTTTAGTATTACTATTATTTCACCTTTATTCTTTGTCATTTCATAACATAATATTATTGTTAGTATTTCCAACATTATCGTGTTGTTTTATCTGATTTGTCTTGATTAGTGTTTATATCATATTTTTTTAATTGTCGTAAAGTTATTAATTTTAATTATTTTTTGGTTAGTATTACTTAAATAGTTATTATATTTATTATTATTATTATCATCAGTTTTATTATTATTATTACCATTATTATTACTGGTGTTATAATTATTATTAATTATTATTACTATTATATTCATTATTATTAGTACTAATATTAGTAATGATATTATTATTATTATTATTATTATTATTATTATTATTATTATTATTATTATTATTATTATTATTATTATTATTATTATTATTATTATTATTATTATTATTATTATTATTACCTCAACTATATGTTACCTAAATGTATATAACCAATTAGAGCGTGTATTTCACTTCATTGAAATAGATTAACTGAATAAACAACCATCACAATACGTTACAAGCTGTGCCAGTGAATGCATGTGAACCTCCTCTCTTGGGATAACAGAGAATAATAACATCATGTTTTCATAGTGAGGACTACGGTATATCGTGAACTCAGGTCATCTATTGTAATTAACTACGTCACTTCCATATAATGGTGAGAGAGGCGAGACTGAGATGGCTTAGGCGTGCATGTAGAAGGGACGAAGAGTATGTTGGGAAAAGGCTGCTGTTGATGGAGCGGCCAAGCGGGAGAGGGAGAGGTAGTCCAAAAAGGAGACTTATGGATATGGTGAAGGAGGACATGCTTGAGTGACAAAGGAGGACGTAGGGGACAGTGTAATATTGTGACGATTGATCCGTTGTGGCGACCCCTGAGGTAAAATCCGTATGCAAAGACACGAACTTTCTACTGTCATTCATTTGGCTTTGTCTCTCTATCGGCTCAGGAAACAAATTATTTTCATCTGAAAATCTGGCGATGAATTTACTCTATGGAAATGTAGAACTGGCAATTAACTGGTCTTACATTCTCACTGTTCCAAAACGCAGGATTAAAGTATTTGTGCATATGGCAATGTAGTTTTTTGTTTAAATACTGATAAAACGTCCAGTGTATGCTACATTTATGCATGATATATTGGATCGAGCATTAATTGGTGATGTAATTACTCTTTGAACCGACACCAACGACAATCATTGTGACATTTATGCTCTTAAGAAATGTGTAATAGTAGCTTTTCATACTATTATCATTTAAAAAAGAATGAATGAAGAGAACAATAAATATTCATCACACCCCAAAAAGACAGGTTAAAATCATCAGAAAATCTCGCGATGGAGCTCTATTTGGACATACATAACGATAAGCAATCGTGTCAAAACAACGATTCCAAAGCACAGAGTGAGTGATACTAATTATTTAGCGATAAACATAAAACTGAATGCGGGAGAACACCATTCATGCTGGTGGTGGCGGTGGGGAATGATTGCAACCCTTTATCCCCAAGGAACTAAGAGGAGTGATCGAGGTATGTTTGACTTACGATGGATGCGTGTGCTTTGGCTCGGCCACCCCCCTTACAAGGAGAAATGAGGGTATTATATATGAAAAATGTGTGTTTGCAGATGTTTGCTTACTTTCACACTTGCATACGCTAACCTAGTGGTTGTATTTAAATCTAAATTGCCTTTATATCGACTGCCAGACTTGGTGCAGGTGAGAATCTCACGATGGGCTATTTCTCCTAATGGAACCATTTGCCGTCGCCATTTTGACGCGACCTTTTGGCGCTGTGAATGGCGCCTTTACTAAAATAAAAAATAGGTCAATGAAAGCTAACCTAACCTCGGATAGCTTAGGTTAGATTAGTGTTAAGCTCATTTTTTATTTAGTAAAGGCGCCCTTCACGGTGCCAAAAGGGCCGCGCCAAAATGTACCCAATCCACTATTTGGACATTAATTCTTGCTGAATGTAACACGGTTTAAAGACCAGATTTTGTGCAAAAGTGAATTTAAAGATGTGCCACCTATTAGGACGCAACATTTATGGTGTGTGTATCAACTGGGTTATAGCCTTATTTGCGGCTCAGGTACATACGTTAAATCCCAGTGTGAATCTGCCTATTTAAATTCAATCTAGACGCACAAACTTTAATAATTTTTTCACTCATCTTTCGTCACCTTTATAATGATAGCAGACCTCAGGTTACTGCTTCTTCCCTTCCAACTCCAGACTCTGGTACTTTCTTCCTGCATTCGTCTTTCCTAATTTTATGACCTATCTTCATTCAAAAATCGGATCTATCGCCATTTCAGGGCCTAATCCGAACCTATTTTTAAATCTCCATTTTTTCGACTATTCTTTTAGCCTATCCTTTTCGTTGCTATTGTTTATCACTTATTTCTACCTTGTCCTTAACCTTTTACTTTTTCTTTGTCTAGGTTTTATGGGTGCCCAGCCCCGATAAGAGCAATTTTCTTGCCTCTCCAGGTGTCACACTGATAAAAATATATTCATTTGGAGACACCGGACCCTTATTTGTCATTTGTAGTGCAACACACGGTAGCATTTTATTGGTTCAAAAACTACACTATAATCGCATGTGAGATTCTCAGGATTTACTTACATACACACAGACACACACACACATGCATAAACAAACAAACAAGCAAACACACACACAATAAATATATATATATATATATATATTTTTTTTTTTTTGTCAGAAGGACTTCCCTATCCTTTATCGCGACAAGAGAAGAAAGAAAGGAGAAAAAGTTTAGTTGTAAGTGATCATCTAGAGGTCTTAATTTCTTTCTGGACACTAGAAAAAAAGGAAGCTCCAAACAACGGAGCCCTAAAAACCTTCTTATAGAGATTAATCTTCGTAAATTACCTTCATTCAGGGAAGAATCCAGTCTTCCCGGACACATTTTTTTTTTTTTACAATATGAAAAATATACCTTACACTTGCTTCATCCTAGAGAAAATTCCTGCCATATCTCTAGGTCTTCATTGCTTCGACTATTGTTTCAGCCTGTCCTTTTCCTATTATTTACCATTCTCTTATTTCTTCCTTGTTCTTAAGCTTCTACCTTTTCTTCATCTCAGTGTTTTCTTGATTCCCGGGCCTGAGGAGGGCAAATGATTTGCCCGTCCTGGTATCACACTTATGAAACAAATACTCTAGCATAATGAGCCATATCCCACCGGAGCCACCTTAGTGACCATAACTACAATAAAAAAAAATATAAGCAAGAAATACCAAAGTGCACATACCCCCCATCCATTCTGCCATGTCTATTTTATTCTACTTCGACAACGTGCATACTTTTTTTAATGAGCGTGACACCGGGACAGGCAAAAACCACAACAAAACTGCCCTTATCAATAAAGGCCCGGGCACGAGAAAACATTAAGACGAAGGAAAAAAAAAAGGTATTGGACAAGGCAGAGATGAGGTAATGATACACAAAGGAAAAGGACAAATTGAAAAAAATAGTCAAAGTACTGAGGTCCTAGAGATATGGAGGATTAGGTTCTGAGATGACGATAGATCCACTTTTTGAAGGAAGATAGGTCATAAGAATATGAAAAGACAGAAGGAGGAAGAGAGTTCCAGATGGAAGTAAATGGGAAGAAGCAGTCGCTGCACCGACCAATCCACGAGCTAC
>JAXCGZ010009729.1:67500-70000 GCA_037179515.1 Halocaridina rubra | reverse complement strand
GAGTCCCGGTCAGGTAAAAAAAAAATGATTCATGTTTTCACATATGTAATGTGCTTGCTTGGATATATATATATATATATATATATATATATATATATATATATATATATATATATATATATATATATATATATATATATATATATATTCATGGATATATATATATATATATATATATATATATATATATATATATATATATATATATATATATATATATATATATATATATTATATATATATATATATATATATATATATATATATATATATATATATATATATATATATATATATATATATATATATATATATATATATATGCCTCATTCCCCCTTTTAAGGGGGTGGCCGGTGTCAAGAAATGCGCATTTTCCTTAATTCAAGCATACCTCAACCACTCCTCTCAACTCCTTGGGGGTAAAAGGTTGCCACTTCTCCCCCCTTCCACTTTGCTTGGGTCATCCTCAATGTAGGTGGGTAAGGATATTCGACAATGAGGCCCGACAGCCGTAGCTGGTTTACCCCCACCGCTTAATCACATGGCAACCCCCCTTACACCCGTCCACCACAGTTCACTGAGTTAGCAGATGCTAGAAATCCCTTTGGGCCGCATCATATATGCACAATCTTCCTCCACTCATTCCTGTGTCTTACACACACTCTTCCCTGTTCCACTGACTTTCCACGTGCAGTCAGTGCTCTTTTCACAGCATCCATCCATCTCATTCTATGTCTCCCTCTTGATTTAATTCTAATCACTTCTGCACTCCATACTCTCTTCACTATCCGTTCATCAATCATCCTTTCCATGTGTCCAAACCAACACAACACTCTCTGAGTCTTACCTATCCACCAGCTTCATTCCAACACCCGTTCTCTGCTTGACATCCTTATTCCTTACTCTATCTTTTCTAGATACACCAATCATACCAATCATACACCTCATCTCCATTACATTCAACTTCTTCCTTCCATCCTCTCATGCATTCCAAGTCATCTGCTCTTTTCACTTCTTTCCAAAGTATCTTTTTATTCCTTTCAAAATTCTCAGACAAGCATCTGCCCCACCCTACATCCGCTTCTCTCTTTGCCTCCCTCACCACGAGCTTCGCTAACCTCCTCTTTGCAAAATATCTTTCATACATCTTTACATTACCTACTTGCAACCATACCTCATAAGCCTGCTTCTTTTCAGCCCTACTGCACTCACCTGCTCATTCCACCATTCACTACCTTTCCTTTTACTTCCACCAGTTAGTGTTTTTCCGCACACTGCCTCGGCACACTTCATAATTTCCTCCTTGGAACAGCCTCGTTCTTCTTCCACTCCCTCCCCCTTTCTCTTCCACTACATTCCACACATTTCTCACACTAACTTTATACTCACAGTCTTTCTCTTTCTTATACAGTTCATTAACTTTTAGCACACCTTTTCTTCTCTCGTTTCTTCTCTATCTCCACTTTTCTCCCACACTCACTCTACTTTCTACTAAATAACGATCAGATATTCCACCATTAGCTCCTCTCAGTACATTCACATCCAGTGCTCTTCCATTCACCCTCCTGTTCACTACAACATAATCCATTAATGCTCTGTCAACTACTCTTCCATTATCCTCTCTGATCCATGTACTGTATACTAGTGCACATCCTTCTTTTTAAATACAATATTAGCAATCAACATCTCTGTCATGCACATTTCTATCATTATCTCTCCTCTCCCATTCCTACCAGGTACTCCATACTTCCCAATTACACCATCCACTGGCTCATTCCCTACTCTTCCATTCAAATCTCCCATCAACACCACATTCACATTCATTCCCAAGTCTTCTACACACTCGTTCAATTCATCAAAAATTCTTCTCTTTCTCCCTCACTTCTTTCACTGCCAGGGCCATATGTACTCACCAAAGTCCAAGCCTCCCTTCCCAGCCTCATTTTAGCCACTATTATTCGAGATGATACTTCCTTCCATTCCATCACACACTTATTCATCTCTTCAAACAGAGCCACTCCTTCTCATCCTCTCAACTCCAGACAGCCAACATACCACTCTCCCAAATGTCAACTCAACATTCCCTTTTATCTTAGTTTCACTCATTGCAAACACATCTATCTTTCTCTCCACAAACATACTCCATATCACCTCCCTCTTACTTTAATTTATACCTCAACCACACACATTCAGAGATACAATTACTAGGGTTCTGGCTGGATATCTTCTGCCAGAATACCCCCACATCTCTTGGCTATTCATAGGAAGTATAAAATACAGAAAAGGGGATTTCAAGTCCCCGCGCTCCATTCCATTTATTCGACTTTAGCGAAATTTAGGGGAACATGGAGGAAGTATTCTTAACCCCCACCCAAATGGGGGATATATATATATATATATATATATATATATATATATATATATATATATATATATATATATATATATATATGTTCCGTTCCGGTTTTACGTCACGGACTCCCTTTTCTATCAGGGGCTA
>JAXCGZ010009729.1:32500-52500 GCA_037179515.1 Halocaridina rubra | reverse complement strand
TTTTCTGGCAATGGTTTCACTGGCCCTTGAATATGTGTACACGTGTGTGTGTATAAATGACTGTCGCCGAGGAGTGAAAAACTGAGGAGAGAGAGAGAGAGAGAGAGAGAGAGAGAGAGAGAGAGAGAGAGAGAGAGAGAGAGAGAGAGAGAGAGAGAGAGAGAGAGAGTCAAGTAGATAGATAGATAGATAGATAAATAGATAAATAGATAAATAGATAAATAGATAAATAGGTAAATAGATAGCAAGATAGATAGATAGATAGGTAGGTAGGTAGATAGATAGATAGATAGATAGATAGATTAGATGTATGATAGATAGATAGATAGATAGATTGATAGATAGATTGGTGGCTGGATGAAAAAGTAGATAGATAAACAGATAGAGAGAGTGAGAAATATCTCCTCTATTTGCATCGCTTCCTTTGTTTTATTTTTTTTTTATTCAACGCTGTTGTTTTGGTATTTAAACATGTTCAGTTCTAATTTTTGACAGGTTCTTGGGAAAGACTAGCTTGGAGAGAAGCCAACATCACAAAACACTGGAGGGTTTTAAAGAGCACATAAATGCTTTGTTTTCTAACTCACAAAGTTTAAAGAAAAAATAAAAAGATTTCAGATGCCCAGCCTGGTGTGACACTTACATAAGAAATATTCATTTCCCTTCTTCTCTAGTGTTATTAGATTTTAAGAAATGTTTTAAAACTACTACTACTACTACTACTACTACTACTTCTTCTTCTTCTTCTTCTTCTTCTTCTTCTTCTTCTTCTTCTTCTTCTTCTTCTTCTTCTTCTTCTTCTTCTTCTTCTTCTTCTTCTTCTTCTTCTTCTTCTTCTTCTTCTTCTCTCTCTCTCCTCTCTCTCTCTCTCTCTCTCTCTCTCTCTCTCTCTCTCTCTCTCTCTCTCTCTCTCTCTCTCTCTCTCTCTCTCTCTCTCTCTCTCTCTCTCTCTCTCTCTCTCTATATATATATATATATATATATATATATATATATATATATATATATATATATATATATATATATATATATATGTGTGTGTGTGTGTGTGTGTGTGTGTGTGTTTGTGTGTGTGTTATTTTTGCATATATATATATATATATATATATATATATATATATATATATATATATATATATATATATATATATATATATATATATATATATATCCCGACCGGGGCTTGAACCTGGGACTTATAATTACTAAACCAAGACGCTACCAACTACACCACAGAAGGTTAAAAGGAAACTAACCTTACAGCTTATATCTCCTATAGTAGGAACGAGCGCATTCTATCTGAATGCCACTATGTTGATATTATTGTTTCCCCAACCTCACTCGTGGTTTCGTTTTCGCATATAATTCAACTCCTAATCTCAATCGGAACCATTAATAACCAAATAAGCACATTACCGTATGTGAAAACATGAATCATTTTTACCCCGACCTGGAGTAGTCGGCGACGCCTTGGCTTAGTAATTATAAGTCCCAGGTTCAAGTCCCGGTCGGGGTAAAAATTATTCATAATTTCACATATTGTAATGTGCTTATTTGTTTGTTGATGGTCCCGAATAAGATTGGGAGTTGAAATAACTGCGAAAACGAAACCATGAGTGAGGTTGGGGAAACTGCAATATGAACATAGTTGCATTCAGATAGAATGCGTTCATTCCTAATATAGCAGATATAAGCTGTAAAGTTTGTTTCCCTTTAACCTTCTGTGGTGTAGTTGGTAGCGCCTTGGCTTAGTAATTATAAGTCCCAGGTTTAAGTCCCGGTCGGGGTAAAAATTATTCATTTTTTCGCAAATGGTAATGTGCTTATTTGGTTATATATATATATATGTGTGTGTGTGTGTGTGTGTGTGTGTGTGTGTGTGTGTGTGTGTGTGTGTGTGTGTGTGTGTGTGTGTGTGTGTGTGTGTGTGTGACACAACGCAAACTCACACAAAGTAACCAGTGGGAAAGACAATGTTGTACATGGTATTGTAATGTTCTGTTATCTTCGGTTTATATATGCATTTGTGACCAACCTACTTGCTTCTGGGAGGTATGAGAACAAATAAAAAAAAAAGATTCTCTCATATTTTAAGGCACTTCGTATAACGTTATTTCGCTCTACTTTATGGCAGACGACCAGAAATCTGTTCATTCCCATCAAAAGGTATTTTGACTTTCCTTCCTACAAAAGAGTTTTGAGCTTTCCTTTGGCGGGCTGCATTTTGCCGAAGTCTGGATGCCAAAAGCTACGCAACCGCAACAAGGTTTTTATGCAAAAGAAATAAAAAAGCTAATAGTTTATCTAGCGATACAAAGCGAAAGCAGGTCTTGCGCATTCATGACCCAGTGCAGAAGAAGAAGAAGAAGAAGAAGAAGAAGAAGAAGAAGAAGAAGAAGAAGAAGAAGAAGAAGAAGAAGAAGAAGAAGAAGAAGAAGAAGAAGAAGAAGAAGATTTTTAACTATTCAATGTAAGGATGGTATATATATATATATATATATATATATATATATATATATATATATATATATATATATATATATATATAGGCATGAAAATATATAATGTCTTTCACTTTCCCAGTTAATGTTCACATTTGAATATAAGCTTACGAAGCCAATTGATATTTCCTTAATTTGTACTTATATATATATATATATTTATATATATATATATATATATATATATATATATATATATATATATATATATATATATATATATATATATAGTGTGTGTGTGTGTGTGTGTGTGTGTGTGTGTGTGTGTGTGTGTGTGTGTGTGTGTGTGTGTGTAATTACATAATTGACATTACCTAATTGTGCTTGCGGGAAAGAGCCCCAAGCTCGTATCTTCTCATCTTCTGATCGGTTCCATTTTCATACTCAATGATTCTTACCATACTTGTCCTTAAAACTATGGATTGAGTTAGCATAAACTACCTCCTCGCTTAGCGAATTCTAATTATCAACTACTCTTACACTTAAAAAGTACTTCCTTACATCCTGCAAAGAAGTATTCTTACGAAGATTCAAACTATCACCTCAAGTTCTAGTGCCAGCCATATCAAAATATTGATCCCTATCCACTCTGTCATAACCATGAAGGAATTTAAAGACTGTCACCATATTCCCTCTCAATCTTCTAGCTTCGAATGATGGTAAGTGTAATTCCCTTAGCCTCTCATCTTAAGTGAGAATGCGTATTTCTGGCACCAGTTCCGAGGCATGTCTTTGAACTTTTTCCATCTTAACTACGTGCTTTTTCAAGTGTGGATTCCTAATGGGGGCTGCATATTCAAGCTTTGACCTCACATAGGTTACATAAATATTTCTGAACATTTCCTTGTCTATGTGCCTGAAGGCTACCCTTACATTTGCTAAGAAAGCATGTACTGTGTGTGTGTGTGTGTGATTACCTAATTGTGATTACCTAATTGTGTTTACGGGAAAGAGCCCAAAGCTCGTATCTTCCCGTCTCCTGATCGGTTCCATTTTAGACTTAGTGATACTTATCATACCTGTCCTTAAAACTATGGATTGAGATAGCATTAACTACCTCCTCGCTTAGCCAATTCCATTTATTAACTACTCTTACACTGAAAAAGTATTTCCTTACATCCTGCAAAGAAGTTTTCTTACGAAGCTTCAAACTATGACCTCTAGTTCTAGAGCCAGCCATATCGAAATATCGATCCCTATCCACTCTATCATAACCATGAAGGAATTTAAAGACTGTCACCATATCCCCCCTTACTCTTCTAGCTTCGAGTGATGGTAAGTCTAATTCCTTCAGCCTCTCATCATAACTGAGATTGCGTATTTCTGGCACCAGTTTCGTGGCATGTCTTTGAACTTTTTCAAGCTTAGCTATGTGCTTTTTCAAGTGCGGATTCCAAAAGGGGGCTGCATATTCGAGTTTTGGCTTCACATAGGTTACATAAATATTTCTGAACATTTCCTTGTCCATGTGCCTGAAGGCTACCCTTACATTTGATAAGAATGCATATGCTGCCCTTACTATGCCATTTATATGTATTTCTGGAGACAAATCTGCCAGTATGTTTACTCCTAGATCTCTCTCATTTTCTGTCTCTTGAAGTTGTACTCCAGCCACCGAGTAGTCAAACTTGGGACTTCTTGCACTTGTACCCATTCTCATTACCTTACATTTTGAAGTATTGAATTTCATTAGCCACTTTTCTGACCACTCATGCAGATTATTTAGATCCTCCTGAAGTTCTCTACCATTGTTCTCGTTTTTTACTTTCTTCACAATCTTTGCATCATCTGCAAACATATTCATGAATGAATTTACAGACTCTGGTAGGTCATTTACATATACAAGGAACAAAAGTGGCCCTAAAGCTGAACCCTGTGGAACTCCACTACTAACTCTTCTCCATTCAGACACTGAGTGTCTTACTCTAACCCTCTGTTCCCTTCCTTCTAAGTAAGTTTTTATCCATTCCAAAACATTTCCACCTATTCTAGCCATTGATTGCAGCTTCCTAATAAGTCTCCCATGTGGAACAGTGTCAAACGCTTTCTGCCCAGCCCTCTCTTTCCTGTAAGATTTGGCTTACCTCATCATAAATTCTAATAAGTTTGTTACTGTTGATCTACCTTCTCTGAAGCCATGTTGCCTCACTGACAAAAAGTTGAAGGATTCCAAGTGAAGAGAGATATGTTTCCTTAGTAGTTTCTCCATAACTTTGCAAACTATGCTGGTCAAGGAAACTGGTCTATAGTTCAGAGCCGTATCCCTCCTTCACTTTTTGAAGATAGGTATCACATTTGCTTGTTTCCAGCATCTTAAAATCTCCCCTGACTCCAGTGACTCCTTAAATATGATACTTAGTGCCACTGATATTGTGTTTGCGCATTTTTTAAGCACATGAGGGGATATGTCATCAGGACCTGTAGCTTTATGAACATCTAAATCCATCAGCGCTTTGCATACCTCTGTGGCTGTAAGGTTGATGTTCTCTAATACCGGCCCTTGAGCTTCTATCACTGCAATCTGAGGGGGTGGGGTATTTTCTACTGTAAATACTGACTGAAACTCCTTGTTCAATTCTTTGCAGATCTCTTCGTCCGTCTCAGTGATGCTTCCATCCGCCCTCTTTAGCCTTAAAACCTGTTCTTTTACCTTCAGTTTTCCTCTGATAAAGCTGTGGAAAAGCTTGGGATTTTCTTTAGCCTTCCTGGTGATGTCCCTCTCATAATCTCTCTCTGCCTCTCTCCTTTTACTTAGGTAGTCATTTCTTGCTCTTTTGTAGGTTTGCCAGGCATTTATGTTTTTTCTCCTCCTATACCTTTTCCAGCATTTGTCTCTCCACTCCTTAGCTCTTTTACACCCATTATCGAACCATTTATCTCTGGCATGAATTACACCTACTTTGGTGACAGGTATGCAGCAATCTACTATCTTCCCATATTTCTCACAAAAGATGTCATACATTTCTTGTACAGATTTGTTGTAAAACAGGGTTCTCCAGTCAATAACTGCAAAAAGCTCATTCATTTTGATGTAATCTCCTTTCCGATAGTTCCTCCTCATGTCCTCAGTGCCTCTACTCTCAGGAAGAATATCTTCAATGATATACTCCATCAACAACACACAGTGGTCACTCTTTCCAATTGGTGGTTCATACTCAATATTTTCAATATCCAACACATTATCTGTGAACACTAGATCAAGTAGTGATGGCTCATCCCCACCCCTGGCTCTTGTTGGTTCCATTACATGTTGGTGTAGGAAATTCCCTTGTACGCAATCTAGGAATCTTGCCCCAAATGAGTCTCACCACTGTGTGGGTCAAGATTTATCCAATCTATCTCTTTATGATTAAAGTCTCCCATAATCAAAATCCTACATTTTTTCTCCCGTGCCATGTTAACAACTGAGTTTATGACTTCAATAGTACCTATATGACTTTCCTCATAAATTTCAAGCCTATTTTGGTTCCTTGGTGGGTTGTATACAACAGTTATTATAATGCTCTCTGACCCAGTATTTATGCGAGCAACAAGAAATTCCCTGAACTCACTTTCTATAGCCAAGTTTATTTCTTCAACTTGAATCCTCTCACTTATGAGCAGTGCTATCCCTCCACCAGTCCTCTCAGATCTTTCAATCCTTAGTATTCTGAAGCCCTTAGGAAAAACTGTGACACTGTTTATGTCCTCACTCAACTTAGTCTCTGTAATTGCTACTATATCTGCCTTACTGTTGTGAATCCTATCTTTTAATTCTACTGCCTTACCAGCTAATCCATCAGCATTTGTGTATAACAATCTTAATGAGGCCCCATCCCCTGATCTTCTGTCATTATCTTCTTTATCTCCCCTTTGTCTGGAAGTATTCTGTAATGAAAATTTTTCTTCTCTTCTTCATTTCTTTCATCATTTAACCTTCTTGCCTCTTGCAACAAGTTTTTGATCTTTCCCATCTCTTCCTGTGTTCTGTATCGTCTAATGAATACTTCTTTGCATTCTTGAAGGTCTTTTAGACTTTTTTTTCTCAACAATATTTCCCTACATGTTTCCCCTCTCTCAAAGGTTACTTTTGTTGGTCTCGGCTTTCCTTCCCTCGAATATTTACCTAGTTGGTGTATGTTTACAATATCCTCGGGACCACATACTACTCCAAGCTTTCTTATCAGGTCTACAACCCTAGCTTTATTTTCTTCAAGTCTCCCCTGCCATGTTGGCCCCTGGGATTCACTTATGCCTGAGATTACCACTGTCTTCTCCTTATCAAGTGCCTGTCTGATGAGTGGGTTTGCCCTTTCCATCACAACGTCTTTCATTTTTTCGATTGTGTGTGTGTGTGTGTGATTACCTAATTGTGATTACCTAATTGTGTTTACGGGAAAGAGCCCAAAGCTCGTATCTTCCCGTCTCCTGATCGGTTCCATTTTTAGACTTAGTGATACTTATCATACCTGTCCTTAAAACTATGGATTGAGATAGCATTAACTACCTCCTCGCTTAGCGAATTCCAATTATCAACTACTCTTACACTGAAAAAGTATTTCCTTACATCCTGCAAACAAGTTTTCTTCCGAAGCTTCAAACTATGACCTCTAGTTCTAGAGCCAGCCATATCGAAATATCGATCCCTATCCACTCTATCATAACCATGAAGGAATTTAAAGATTGTCACCATATCCCCCCTTACTCTTCTAGCTTCGAGTGATGGCAAGTCTAATTCCCTCAGCCTCTCATCATAACCGAGATTGCGTATTTCTGGCACCAGTTTCGTGGCATGTCTTTGGACTTTTTCAAGCTTAGCTATGTGCTTTTTCAAGTGCGGATTCCAAAAGGGGGCTGCATATTCGAGTTTTGGCCTCACATAGGTTACATAAATATTTCTGAACATTTCCTTGTCCATGTGCCTGAAGGCTACCCTTACGTTTGATAAGAATGCATATGCTGCCCTTACTACGCCATTTATATGTATTTCTGGAGACAAATCTGCCAGTATGTTTACTCCTAGATCTCTCTCATTTTCTGTCTCTTGAAGTTGTACTCCAGCCACCGAGTAGTCAAGCTTGGGCCTTCTTGCACTTGTACCCATTCTCATTACCTTACATTTTGAAGTATTGAATTTCATTAGCCACTTTTCTGACCACTCATGCAGATTATTTAGATCCTCCTGAAGTTCTCTACCATTGTTCTCGTTTTTTACTTTCTTCACAATCTTTGCATCATCTGCAAACATATTCATGAATGAATTTACAGACTCTGGTAGGTCATTTACATATACAAGGAACAAAAGTGGCCCTAAAACTGAACCCTGTGGAACTCCACTACTAACTCTTCTCCATTCAGACACTGAGTGTCTTACTCTAACCCTCTGTTCCCTTCCTTCTAAGTAAGTTTTTATCCATTCCAAGACATTTCCACCTATTCTAGCCATTGCTTGCAGCTTCCTAATAAGTCTCCCATGTGGAACAGTGTCAAACGCTTTCTGGAAGTCTAGGAATATGCAATCTGCCCAGCCCTCTCTTTCCTGTAAGATTTGGCTTACCTCATCATAAAATTCTAATAAGTTTGTTACTGTTGATCTTCCTTCTCTGAAGCCATGTTGCCTCACTGACAAAAAGTTGAAGGATTCCAAGTGAAGAGAGATATGTTTCCTTAGTAGTTTCTCCATAACTTTGCAAACTATGCTGGTCAAGGAAACTGGTCTATAGTTCAGAGCCGTATCCCTCCTTCCCTTTTTGAAGATAGGTATCACATTTGCTTGTTTCCAGCATCTTGGAATCTCCCCCGACTCCAGTGACTCCTTAAATATGATACTTAGTGCCACTGATATTGTGTTTGCGCATTTTTTAAGCACATGAGGGGATATGTCATCAGGACCTGTAGCTTTATGAACATCTAAATCCATCAGCGCTTTGCATACCTCTGTGGCTGTAAGGTTGATGTTCTCTAATACCGGCCCTTGAGCTTCTATCACTGCAATCTGAGGGGGTGGGGTATTTTCTACTGTAAATACTGACTGAAACTCCTTGTTCAATTCTTTGCAGATCTCTTCGTCCGTCTCAGTGATGCTTCCATCCGCTCTCTTTAGCCTTAAAACCTGTTCTTTTACCTTCAGTTTTCCTCTGATAAAGCTGTGGAAAAGCTTGGGATTTTCTTTAGCCTTCCTGGTGATGTCCCTCTCATAATCTCTCTCTGCCTCTCTCCTTTTACTTAGGTAGTCATTTCTTGCTCTTTTGTAGGTTTGCCAGGCATTTATGTTTTTTCTCCTCCTATACCTTTTCCAGCATTTGTCTCTCCACTCCTTAGCTCTTTTACACCCATTATCGAACCATTTCTCTCTGGCATGAATTACACCTACTTTGGTGACAGGTATGCAGCAATCTACTATCTTCCCATATTTCTCACAAAAGATGTCATACATTTCTTGTACAGATTTGTTGTAAAATAAGGTTCTCCAGTCAATAACTGCAAAAAGCTCATTCATTTTGATGTAATCTCCTTTCGGATAGTTCCTCCTCATGTCCTCAGTGCCTCTACTCTCAGGAAGAATGTCTTCAATGATATACTCCATCAACAACACACAGTGGTCACTCTTTCCAATTGGTGGTTCATACTCAATATTTTCAATATCCAACACATTATCTGTGAACACCAGATCAAGTAGTGATGGCTCATCCCCACCCCTGGCTCTTGTTGGTTCCATTACATGTTGGTGTAGGAAATTCCCTTGTACGCAATCTAGGAATCTTGCCCCAAATGAGTCCTCACCACTGTGTGGGTCAAGATTTATCCAATCTATCTCTTTATGATTAAAGTCTCCCATAATCAAAATCCTACATTTTTTCTCCCGCGCCATGTTAACAACTGAGTTTATGACTTCAATAGTACCTATATGACTTTCCTCATAAATTTCAAGCCTATTTTGGTTCCTTGGTGGGTTGTATACAACAGTTATTATAATGCTCTCTGACCCAGTATTTATGCGAGCAACAAGAAATTCCTTGAACTCACTTTCTATAGCCAAGTTTATTTCTTCAACTTGAATCCTCTCACTTATGAGCAGTGCTATCCCTCCACCAGTCCTCTCAGATCTTTCAACCCTTAGTATTCTGAAGCCCTTAGGAAAAACTGTGACACTGTTTATGTCCTCACTCAACTTAGTCTCTGTAATTGCTACTATATCTGCCTTACTGTTGTGAATCCTATCTTTTAATTCTACTGCCTTACCAGCTAATCCATCAGCATTTGTGTATAACAATCTTAATGAGGCCCCATCCCCTGATCTTCTGTCATTATCTTCTTTATCTCCCCTTTGTCTGGAAGAACTCTGTAATGAAAATTTTTCTTCTCTTCTTCATTTCTTTCATCATTTAACCTTCTTGCCTCTTGCAACAAGTTTTTGATCTTTCCCATCTCTTCCTGTGTTCTGTATCGTCTAATGAACACTTCTTTGAATTCTTGAAGGTCTTTTAGACTATTTTTTCTCAACAATATTTCCCTACATGTTTCCCCTCTCTCAAAGGTTACTTTTGTTGGTCTCGGCTTTCCTTCCCTCGAATATTTACCTAGTTGGTGTATGTTTACAATATCCTCAGGACCACATACTACTCCAAGCTTTCTTATCAGGTCTACAACCCTGGCTTTATTTTCTTCAAGTCTCCCCTGCCATGTTGGCTCCTGGGACTCGCTTATGCCTGAGATTACCACTGTCTTCTCCTTATCAAGTGCCTGTCTGATGAGTGTGTGTGTGTGTGTGTATGTGTGTGTGTGCGTGCATGGATGGGTGGATGAATGGATGGATGGATTAATGTATGTATATAGATTTTTTGATAATGACTAAAGTAAAGGAAGGAAAGATATAGTAAAGGTTACTCCCGGAGAGAATTGCTGGAGTAAGGCAATGAGGCCGTTGAGCGACTGAAGGAGAGTGAGTAAACGTGTTTGGAAATGGACATCTATTCCTATGTCATCGTAAATCACATTCTCTATGCTGGAAAATTTGATTTAACGCAACGAACTGCTTTTGGTCTGTTTGGCTGGAGTCCGAGGGATTTGATAACTTACTCGCATTTATGTATAAATGAACGACTCTCTGTTCCTGACAAATGGCAAAGTTATCCAGTGCTCTCTCTCTCTCTCTCTCTCTCTCTCTCTCTCTCTCTCTCTCTCTCTCTCTCTCTCTCTCTCTCTCTCTCTCTCTCTCTCTCTCTCTCTCCATTTAGACTTTTTTTGGTTCTGTTCTTTATGTTTTAGTGTCTTAATTTTTTCTTTTTGTAATATGTATAATAGGTCCATGTTACCGCCATTATTATTGTTTTATAATAATAATAATATAATTATAATAATAGTAATAATTATAATAATAATAATAATAATAATAATAATAATAATAATAATAATAATAATAGTAATAATAATAATAATAATAATAATAATAATAATAATAATAATAATAATAATAATAATAATAATAATAATAATAATAATAATAATAATAAAAATAATAATAATAATAATTATTATAATAATAATAATAATAGTAATAATAATAATAATAATAATAATAATAATAATAATAATAATAATAATAATAATAATAATAATAATAGTGATAATAATAATAACTCATTATTATTATAATTTTTATTATTATTGATATTAATATTAGCAGTAGTAGTAGTACTACTACTAGTAGTAGTAGTAGTAGTAGTAGTAGTAGTAGTAGTAGTATCCCATACGTTTATCAGCTCGCTCTCGGTTTTTCTTTGGGTGAACGAGGCAACTGAAAGAAAAACTGCCTCTCGTTCGAATCGATTCCAAGAATAATAGAAAATTAAAAAACAAAATTGCCGTTGAACATCGTCCTGATAAATATGATATCATGCTCATATTAGTTAAGCTTTCCATGTCTGCTCCTACTAAATGTTAGTCATCAAATCAAATACTATTCTGCATCTCTAAATATATTAATTGCCCTATTCACCCTTGACAGTGGAGTGGTCGAGACAAAGAACACTCATTCACCACTCCTCTTATCTCCTTGGTGATAAAGGGTTACCACATTCCCCCCCCCCTATCAGCCTGATTGGGTAACTCACAAGGTAGGCGGGCAAAAAGATTTTACAGTGATTCCCGAGAGCCGCAGCTGGATTCCTTTCACAGCTTCATCACATGCCAACTCCTCCTCACACCCTTCTATCACTTTTTTATAAGTGATATAAAAATCCACATTACCTTACTCCTCTCCCTCACTCACTTCTGCCATAGCTCAATCAATATGACACCCGAGAATCACTCCTGAAGAATTCGAAATTATCTCTCGATGGTGTTGATTCACATAGCTTCTTCTTCCACCAGTATCACTCACAGAAGAGAAGGAGAGATTAGTGGCGTCCCTCCTTTGGCAGACTTTCCTGTCATCTCAACACAGTCGATGAGTACACCACAAGATACATGGAGACTGTGGTGCAATAGTCTCTCCACGGGCTTTGGTTTGTAAGATAATAATTATAGAAATTAGAGAATGAAAAAAAAAAGAGGAAAAAATTGCCTTGTGATTATCAGAAGATCAAAGTACGAAAGAAGTTCCTTTGATCACCTACTGTCTCATCTAATTTCCTGAGTGTATGTGTGTGTGTGTGTATGTGTGTGTGTGTGTGTGTATGTGTGTGTGTGTGTGTGTGTGTGTGTGTGTGTGTGTGTGTGTGTGTGTGTGTGTGTGTATGTGTGTGTGTGTGTGTGTGTGTGTGTGTGTGTGTGTGTGTGTGTGTGTGTGTGTGTGTGTGTGTGTGTGTGTGTGTTAGTGGGAGGGAGGGAGTATTTTTTTCTCAGAAATGGAAAACTTTTAATCAGTTTACAGCAAACAAGTTATAAGAGAGAGAGAGAGAGCGAACGAGCGAGCTAAGAGAGAGAGAGAGAGAGAGAGAGAGAGAGAGAGAGAGAGAGAGATAGAGAGAGAGAGAGAGAGAGAGAGAGAGAGAGAGAGAGAGAGAGAGAGAGAGATTTTCAATAATATATTATTTTTTTCATCTTTTATTCTCAAGATATATTCTTCATTTCATATATATATATATATATATATATATATATATATATATATATATATATATATATATATATATATATATATATATATATATATATATATATATATTACTTACGACATGCCAGGAATACGGAGGCGGAATTTTTTCTCTTTCACCAGCAGCAATAATTAAGCTAACTATTAACCTCAGGACAGATATATACTGGCTTATGTTCTGTTCTATTCCCTCCGAGCAGTGAATTCCACAAATATTCTGCGATTTCCGGTTGTATAGCTGTCTTTTTTTTCCGCTATAACGTGGAAAGAAAGATGATTGCATTTGTCGTCTATTAGCCCCTGCCAACTAATAAGCCATAATGAGTGCTAAAGTGGAAATGAAAGACTAATTGTCAAGACAAGTAAAATAGAAGCATCGAATATATAGAAGAGACCGGCATTAGCCTGTTTGTTCGCTTTCATTCTAATCAGGTAATTGCATTATCCATTATGTTGATACACAATAGCAGGAGGGTCTGCCCCTCTCATTTTGCCTCTAATTTATTTTCGTGTTTTTACTCCCTAATTTTCTCAGTCTTTCCCCCCCCTCATCAGTGATGACTCCCTCACTGATTTCTCCTCCTTTTCCATCCCATCCTAATGAAGATGATGATTTTGTTGTTAATTATGCACAATCTTTCTCTCAATCCTTGTGGTCGTCGTGGTAAAGCAGTATCGTTCGGGACTTTGAGGCGTCAGGTCGAGGGTACGTGGCCTGCCACGGTCTGAGGTTAGCTAGGGATGGCAGTCAGGGAAGCGATCACACCTGCCAAAACTAAAGGCCTTCACAAGAAGGCACAGTCCTAGCCCTTAGTAGAAAAGGGAGTCCGTGACGTATATTCTTAATATCATTCAGTCTCATTCACTTTTTGATCTCTCCCTCTCAAGTTCCATCTCACTCACTCCCTCTTCACATCAATCATTATACCGCTATGCTAAGTCACTCAATTTCACCACCTATTGCGTGATAAATAAATATATTGCTCATCAATTGCCATCTTCTTCTTCTTCTTCTTCTTCTTCTTCTTCTTCTTCTTCTTCTTCTTCTTCTTCTTCTTCTTCTTCTTCTTCTTCTTCTTCTTCTTCTTCTTCTTCTTCTTCTTCTTCTTCTTCTTCTTCTGTTTCTTCATTTTCTTTTTCCTTCTTTAATTACTTTTTCCACGTTTATCTTGTACTGCGTTGACCTGATTTGTTCCCCGTTTCCTAATTAATTTTTTTACGAGTCATATAAAGATTTTTCATAGCTAAACTTTATAACTATCTTGTTTGAAAGTGATTAATTGTTTTTTCTCGTTTTTTTAATCACAAGGGAAATTAGATTAATAGAAAAAATGAAAGATTAGCATTGTACTTTTGAAACTTTAGGTGCATGAATTTATACATGTATGTTTTGTACATACTTGCAAAGCAGTCAGTGTAAATTAAACGTACCTACGTATGTACGTATATGATGTGTAATAAAGAGTCATAGTTTTATTTAATGTAATGGTTTGGGTACATTATGAATGAGACATGACTGAGATGGTTTGGGCATGTGCTGAGAAGGGAGGAATATGATGAGGATGGAGATATCGGGCAGGAAGGGGTAGAGGTAGATCAAAGAGGAGGTTTATGGATGTGGTGAAGGAGGACATCGAGGTATGTGCTGTGACGGAGGGAAAAATTTATTATGATTGTGAAGCACTATGTTTGAGTGGTTGGGAATGTCAGGACAAGGCATATGCTTCTCTGTTCTCGTTCTTGAGCCTATGATGTAGTTGATTCCACAAATAACATGCAACCCCCTCCGTCACACACACACACACACACACACACACACACACACACACACACACACACACACACACACACACACACAGGAGACGGGAAGATACGAGCTTTGGGCTCTTTCCCGTAAACACAATTAGGTAATCACACACACACACACACACACACACACACACACACACACACACACACACACACACACACACACACACACACACACACACACACACACACACACTCTTCTCTTACTACTACGACAAAATGGACTTAATGTTGAAGATAGTATCCAGCGAAGACACTTGTACCTCCATGGGAGTGGAATCTCTCGATGCAATTCTTCAAAGTTGATATCTGAAACAAGCTGGCTTCATAACTCAAAATTCCTCTCTGATGCTCAACTATAATATATATATACATATATTATATATATATATATATATATATATATATATATATATATATATATATATATATATATATATATATATATATATATATATATATATATATATATATATATATATATATATATATATATATATATATATATAATATATGTGTGTGCGTGTATATATATATATATATATATATATATATATATATATATATATATATATATATATATATATATATATATATATATATATATATATATATATATCCGTTCCGGTTTTACGTCACGGACTCCCTTTTCAACCAAGGGCTAGGACGGTTGCCTTCTTGCGAAGGACTTGTTTTGGCAGATGTAATCCTTACCCTGAGTGCATGCCCTTGCTAGCCTCAGACCGTGACGGGGCGCGAACCCTCGACCTGACGCCTCAGAGTCGCGGACGCTACCGGTTGAGCCACGGCGACTGCTATATATATATATATATATATATATATATATATATATATATATATATATATATATATTATATATATATATATATGTGTGTGAGTGTGTGTGTGTGTGTCTCTCTCTCTCTCTCTCTCTCTCTCTCTCTCTCTCTCTCTCTCTCTCTCTCTCTCTCTCTCTCTCTCTCTCTCTCTCTCTCTCTCTTAAGCGAAAGATGAAAGAGGGAGGAAAAGAGCGAGGGAGATGGGGTCAGAAGATAAAAAACTGATCAGAAAAAATCGTCCGCAAGGAAATGATATAGGAAATTATTACAAAGGTCGTTTCTAGGAGTCCGTTATTATTATTTTTCCCCCAACCTTATACTAGCGTGGTTCAGGGAACAGATATCCATCCACTTTGGAAGCAAGCCAACTCGACTTGGTGCCGGTCCCAACCCAGGATCAATGGCTATACTTGGTGTCTGGAAGGGTATCCGACCGTAAACGTTTGAGACTCATTCAGTGTTGATCTCCTAGAGGTTAACAAAGAACAGTGATCCCATATGAACATGATAATACTTGCGATAAAGATGAAGAAGTGATTTAAGAATTGGTATCTATAGAGGGAGGAATAAGTCGACTGAGCGTATTCTGAATTTTTGCTGAATATTTTATGTAAGTCTTTAGAAAAATCGAGAATAAGTCGGTTGAAGAGGTTTTAAAAGCATGAAGAATAGGTCAGCTGGGAGTTATTCTATAAGTACGAACCCGTTTCGTTTTGTACTTAAACAAATTCGCTAAACCTGTGTTCTAGGTTCGAATCCTGGTCTTTGACATATATGTGTATGATGTTTTCACTTTTAAAATATGTTTATATGGCATTGTGCATGCCTCTATATCAGGCCATGTGTGAGGCTGGGAAGTAGGAGTAAGATGAACAAAGACTTGCTGTAGAGTGTATTCATTCCCTAGCTTTAGCAGCTAGCTGAGACTTTTCCTTATTACTTCAGACCTTTTGTGGTACAGTCGGTAGCACCTTTTGCTCACTGATAGATATTTAGTATTGTTTTGGGAACGAATCTTGATTAGAGACAATTATATGATTCAGGGTCTCTCTTGTGATAATGCGCATATATGGAATACACGCACACACATGTGCACATACACGTGCGCACGCACACACACATGAGGACACGCGGGCACGCACACAGACATACACATACAAACACACACATCGTCCCTGTTCCACACATAATTTATATATATATATATATATATATATATATATATATATATATATATATATATATATATATATATAAACTCTTTTACAAAGGTAACCTTTTAGAAAAGCTATGTCATTATCATATTAGCTCTTCTTCACACTACTGAAGAACAAATGTTGAAGTTTTCAGAATACATGCACAAAGCCTCACTATTGATTATGCAAAGAAAAGAATCAGAACTCTCACTTTTATTTTCTCTGGGAAAATATTTCAAAGGACGCGAAACTCTTATTTCTGGTTTTGTCAAGAACACTGTTCCTTTAACACACAAAAACTATGAATAATATGATAAAATGTGAAATATTATTGGTATGTAGAATTTTCCTGATGATTCTTTCGTTGTTTTAAAAATAATTTTGAAATTTAATAACTTAATAAAATGCGATTGGTTGTACGTTACCGACTCCCTTTTCTATTAAGGGCTAGGACGGTATTAATTGCGAAGGACTTGAGTTTTGACAAGTGCGACCGTTACCCTGAGTGAATGCCCTTTCTAACCTTAAATTCGTGGAGGGTATCAAACCCATGACCTGAAGCATCAAACTACTTGTGAGCGTTACCACTCGACCATGGCTGCTGCCACATAACTTGATAATATATAAAATATTATTCTTATGTAGAATTTCCCGGAGAATTATTTCGTTGTTTTAAAAATATTGAGAACTAGAAATTCCCTTGGGAAATTGTAAGGAATTTTTCAATCAAATATGATTTAAGTGAGAACTGGCATACAAATTGTCTATCTATCTATCAATATACATGACTCCATTCCTCCATGTAAGAGAGGTGGCCGAGCCTCGATCCACACATACATCAACCACTCCTCTTACCTCCTTAGGGTACAGGGTTGCCTCTAATCCCCCCTACCACCCTGTTTGGGTCATTCACAAGGTAGGTGGGCAAAAATATTCTACAGTGAGGTCCAAGAAGCGCTTTTGGTTTACCCCCACTTTTCATCACATTCCAACTCCCCTCTCACCCATCCTTCACACATCACTGAGCTAGCAGGTACGAGAAAGTTCTTTGGCCCGCTCAATGAGTAATTTATGTTGTTTTACTTACCGTATAAAATCATTACTGTTGCATATACTTCCTCAAATATCTCGCACAGCTTCTTCTTGCCAGGTTTACTTGTTAGTAAGGAGGAATCTAACAATTCCTCTAAACAGGAAAATAATTCTTTGTAAAGTCATTGAAAACGTTATTTTTGTATGAACAGAACTAAAATTACATCTTTCTCAAATATCAATTTAGAAATCTACAAACGAAGTTCAAGAAAATAACAGAATTATTTAACTTTCGGTTGTCTAGTAATGTGTGTATTTGATAATACATACACACACGTGTGCATGTGTGTGTGTGTGTGTATGTTTGTGTGTGTGTGTGTGTGTGTGTGTGTGTGTGTGTGTGTGTGTGTGTGTGTGTGTGTGTGTGTGTGTAATGATAACATCGAAAAATAATTACTTATCTTATTCCAGCTTGGCATATCGTTTATTTTTTCCAGTTTTTATACGATCAATCCTTATGAAAATCATTTTTTTTTTTTTACTCCGCTTGAAGTTCGAAATGTCTCTGGGCAAACTCTGCATACAAAAATGAAATCCCCCGGAGAGAGAAAAAAATATTTATGTGACAAAGACATACTAGAAAACAGTTTTGAAATATGCAGATTTTTTTCTCACTTTCATATTTTGCTCTTTTTTTGAAGCGAGCCACCGAGTTGCAAAGAAGAGAGAGAAGAGAGAAGAGAGAGAGAGAGAGAGAGAGAGAGAGAGAGAGAGAGAGAGAGAGAGAGAGAGAGAGAGAGAGAGAGAGAGAGAGAGAGAGAGAGAGAGACATTTATGTCTAGTATTTGGGTCTATTTGCTTTTCTAGGTTCATCTGGAAAAGGTAGATATACAAGTATTGTAGCTTTCATTGGCCATAAGTTAAGGGGTTGTCTTTCCCCCCACTTGGCTTCTTTCTTATATATTTTTCAGGTTTATTGTGTAAATATGAAAAAGTTTCCTTTCATATGTATAGTGAGTCTGTCTGTGTGCTTGTTTGTGAGCTTGTGTATGTGTGCTTGTGCACGCGTGTGTGTTTGTATGTGCTTGTGTGTATATCTGAGTGTCAATATCGACAACACCAACAATAATACTAACAGCTCTCTAATATCAAGAGAGAGAGAGAGAGAGAGAGAGAGAGAGAGAGAGAGAGAGAGAGAGAGAGAGAGAGAGAGAGAGAGAGAGAGAGAGAGAGAGAGAGAGAGAGAGAGAGAGAGAGAGAGAGAGAGAGAGAGAGAGAGAGAGAGAGAGCTCAGAGTAGACTTCGTAATGGGACTTGAGATAGAAGAAAGATCTAGGTAAATCTTAACCCATTTCAGTGAAAAATCCTTCTCATGTTACTTCGTAAATCTCCCTAAAATCCTTTTACATTAGCTGGGCCGAGCAAAGAAGGAGGTATAAGGGAGAGATGAAATGGTTCATAGATAGGGAAAAATATTTGATGTACCATTTATACCGACCTATTTTTTAGAGTTAGGGTAAGCAAGTAATCAGCAATAGTTAAGAAAACTTATATAGCATGCACACACACACACACACACACACACACACACACACACACACACACACACACACACACACACCACACACACACACACACACACACACACACACACACACACACACACACACACACACACACACACACACACACACACATATATATATATATATATATATATATATATATATATATATATATATATATATATATATATATATATATATATATATGTATGTATATACATATATATATATATATATATATATATATATATATATATATATATATATATATGTGTGTGTGTGTGTGTGTGTGTGTGTGTGTGTGTGTGTGTTGTGTGTGTGTGTGTGTGTGTGTGTGTGTGTGTGTGATTACCTAATTGTGATTACCTAATTGTGTTTACGGGAAAGAGCCCAAAGCTCGTATCTTCCCGTCTCCTCATCGGTTCCATTTTAGACTTAGTGATACTTATCATACCTGTCCTTAAAACTATGGATTGAGATACCATTAACTACCTCCTCGCTTAGCCAATTCCAATTATCAACTACTCTTACATTGAAAAAGTATTTCCTTACATTCTGCAAAGAAGTTTTCTTACGAAGCTTCAAACTATGACCTCTAGTTCTAGAGCCAGCCATATCGAAATATCGATCCCTATCCACTCTATCGTAACCATGAAGGAATTTAAAGACTGTCACCATATCCCCCCCTCACTCTTCTAGCTTCGAGTGATGGTAAGTCTAATTCCCTCAGCCTCTCATCATAACTGAGATTGCGTATTTCTGGCACCAGTTTCGTGGCATGTCTTTGAACTTTTTCAAGCTCAGCTATGTGCTTTTTCAAGTGCGGATTCCAAAAGGGGGCTGCATATTCGAGTTTTGGCCTCACATAGGTTACATAAATATTTCTGAACATTTCCTTGTCCATGTGCCTGAAGGCTACCCTTACATTTGATAAGAATGCATATGTTGCCCTTACTATGCCATTTATATGTATTTCTGGAGAC
>JAXCGZ010009729.1:17500-22500 GCA_037179515.1 Halocaridina rubra | reverse complement strand
GTGCGACCATTACTCTGAGTGAATGCCTTATCTAACTTCATACCGTGGCGGGCCTCGAACACACGACCTGACGAATCAAAGTCGCGAGCGTTACCACTCGGCCACGTTTCATTATCTTTTGTGACACTGGATAAAAACATATCCAGACGAAATAAATGGAAAGTAAATGGTATTTTATTTTTTATCATTTATCAGAGACATAGTCTTTTAAAGAGAAATGTATATTTGTTTTTTCTCAACATTTCTTTTCTTTTTAATTGCTTTTTGTAAGGAAAACGCAAAAATTTTATACGCACAACTTTTTGTCGGTGACACAACATGGCCTCAGAGAAGGTAGATCAACAGAAACAAACTTAATAGAATTTGATGCTGAGGTAAGCCGAATCTTACAGCAAAGAGAGGGTGGGGCAGATTGCATGTTCCTAGACTCTCAGAAAGCATTTGACGCTGTTTTACAAGTGAGACTTATTAAAAAGCTGTAAGCAATGACAAGAATAGGTGGAAATGTCTTGGAATGGTTAAAAACAGAGAGTTAGAGTAAGATACTCAGTGTCCGATTGGAGAAGAGTTAGTAGTGGAGTTCCTCATCGTTCAGTGTTAGGGCCACATTTGTTCCTTCATTCATGAATATGTTTGCAGATGATGCAAAGATTGTGAAAACAGTAAAAAACGAGAACAATGGTAGAGAACTTCAAGAAGATCTAAATAGTCTGTACGAGTGGTCAAAATAGTGGCTAATGAAATTCAATACTTCAAAAAGTAAGGTAATGAGAATGGGTACAAGTGCAAGAAGGCCCAAGCTTAACTACTCAATGGCAGGAGCAGAACTTCCAGAGACAGAGAATGAGAGAGATCTAGGAGTAAACATACTGGCAGATTTGTCTCCAGAAATACATATAAATGGCATAGTAAGGGCAGCATATGCTTTCTTAGCAAATGTAAGGGTAGCCTTCAGGCACATAGACAAGGAAATGTTCAGAAATATTTATATAACCTATGTGAGGCCAAAGCTTGAATATACAGCTCCCTTTTGGAATCTGAACTTGAAAAAGCATGTAGTTAAGCTGCAAAAAGTTCAAAAACATGTCACGAAACTGGTGCCAGAATACACAATCTCAGTTATGAGGAGAGACTAGGGGAATTAGACTTACCATCACTCGAAGCTAGAAGATTGAGGGGGGATATAATGACGGTTTTTAAATTCCTTCATGGTTGTACCAGAGTGGGTAGGGATCGGTATTTTGATATGAATGGTACTAGAAACTAGAGGTCATAGTTTGAAGATCGTAAGAAACTTATGTGCAGGATGTAAGGAAATACTTTTTTTTAGTATAAGAGTAGTTGATAATTGAAAGTTGCTAAGCGAGGAGGTAGTTAATGCTAAATCAGTCCCTAGTTTTAAGGACAAGTATGGTAAGTATCACTAAGTACAAAATGGAACCGACTAGGAGGCGGGAAGTTACGAGTTTGGGGCTCTTTCCTATAAGCACAATTAGGTAATTACAATTTAAGCAATTACACACACACACACACACACACACACACACACACACACACACACACACACGCACACACGCACACACACACACACACACACACACACACACACACACACACACACACACACACACACACACACACACACACACACACACACACACACTAAGTATCATATTTAAAAAGTCACTGGAGTCAGGGGAGATTCCAAGATGCTGGAAACAAGCAAATGTGATACCTATCTTCAAAAAGGGAAGGAGGGATACGGCTCTGAACTATAGACCAGTTTCCTTGACCAGCATAGTTTGCAAAGTTATGGAGAAACTACTCAGGAAACATATCTCTCTTCACTTGGAATCCTTCAACTTTTTGTCAGTGAGGCAACATGGCTTCAGAGAAGGTAGATCAACAGTAACAAACTTATTAGAATTTTATGATGAGGTAAACCAAATCTTACAGGAAAGAGAGGGCTGGGCAGATTGCATATTCCTAGACTTCCAGAAATCGTTTGACACTGTTCCACATGGGAGACTTATTAGGAAGCTGCAATCAATGGCTAGAATAGGTGGAAATGTTTTGGAATGGATAAAAACTTACTTAGAAGGAAGGGAACAGAGGGTTAGAGTGAGACACTCAGTGTCTGAATGGAGAAGAGTTAGTAGTGGAGTTCCACAGGGTTCAGTTTTAGGGCCACTTTTGTTCCTTGTATATGTAAATGACCTACCAGAGTCTGTAAATTCATTCATGAATATGTTTGCAGATGATGCAAAGATTGTGAAGAAAGTAAAAAACGAGAACAATTGTAGAGAACTTCAGGAGGATCTAAATAATCTGCATGAGTGGTCAAAAAAGTGGCTAATGAAATTCAATACTTCTAAATGTAAGGTAATGAGAATGGGTACAAGTGCAAGAAGGCCCAAGCTTGACTACTCGGTGGCTGGAGTACAACTTCAAGAGACAGAAAATGAGAGAGATCTAGGAGTAAACATACTGGCAGATTTGTCTCCAGAAATAAATATAAATGGCATTGTAAGGGCAGCATATGCATTCTTATCAAATGTAAGGGTAGCCTTCAGGCACATGGACAAGGAAATGTTCAGAAATATTTATGTAACCTATGTGAGGCTAAAACTCGAATATACAGCCCCCTTTTGGAATCCGCACTTGAAAAAGCACATAGCTAAGCTTGAAAAAGTCCAAAGACATGCCACGAAACTGGTGCCAGAAATACGCAATCTCAATTATGATGAGAGGCTGAGGGAAATAGTCTGTACGAGTGGTCAAAATAGTGGCTAATGAAATTCAATACTTCAAAAAGTAAGGTAATGAGAATGGGTACAAGTGCAAGAAGGCCCAAGCTTAACTACTCAATGGCAGGAGCAGAACTTCCAGAGACAGAGAATGAGAGAGATCTAGGAGTAAACATACTGGCAGATTTGTCTCCAGAAATACATATAAATGGCATAGTAAGAGCAGCATATGCATTCTTATCAAATGTAAGGGTAGCCTTCAGGCACATGGACAAGGAAATGTTCAGAAATATTTATGTAACCTATGTGAGGCCAAAACTCGAATATGCAGCCCCCTTTTGGAATCCGCACTTGAAAAAGCACATAGCTGAGCTTGAAAAAGTTCAAAGACATGCCACGAAACTGGTGCCAGAAATACGGAATCTCAGTTATGATGAGAGGCTGAGGGAATTAGACTTACCATCACTCGAAGCTAGAAGAGTGAGGGGGGGATATGGTGGCAGTCTTTAAATTCCTTCATGGTTATGATAGAGTGGATAGGGATCGATATTTTGATATGGCTGGCTCTAGAACTAGAGGTCATAGTTTGAAGCTTCGTAAGAAAACTTCTTCGCAGGATGTAAGGAAATACTTTTTCAGTGTAAGAGTAGTTGATAATTGGAATTGGCTAAGCGAGGAGGTAGTTAATGCTATCTCAATCCATAGTTTTAAGGACAGGTATGATAAGTATGACTAAGTATAAAATGGAACCGATCAGGAGACGGGAAGATACGAGCTTTGGGCTCTTTCCCGTAAACACAATTAGGTAATCACAATTAGGTAATCACACACTTGGATCCGGGTGCTTCTGTACCTGCCCCAACTTAAGAAATATTTAATAACCTTCCTGTTGCATATCCTGATAGGAATTAAGGCCAAAATCTTTGACCTTTTAAAACGTATAAAGCATTTATATTATTTTTCTACCTGGCCCCATGGTAATGGAATCAACACTAACATTATATTTCTTACCTGTTGACCATCAAGCCAACTTTATTCATGGTTATCATGGCTCTCTTGCAGTTGGTACAACAATTGCCTCCTATTTCCTCATGTGTACTTATTATGTATCCTGCTGAGTGTCCATTCGTTAGCTGACGACAGACGCCCCTACTGTCCCGTCCAAGGGGGCAATTACTTTTTTAATATATATTTCGGGTTCTCATTATTATTGTATGTATTCACGCTCTCACGCTCAAATGCCCTGAGTTCACGCTCCTTCTTTTGGTGAATAAGTCACTTACTTATGTTAAGGTTGTGGAAGTGGCCACCGTGACCGAGTGGTGAAGCTCGATATTTTGATTCGTAAGGTCGTGGACCCTCCATGGTAATAGAGCATTCACTCAGGGTAACGGTCGACCTTGCCAAGAAGGCACCGTCCTAGCCCTTAGTAGAAAAGGGAGTCTGTGACGTAAAACCAATTATATATTAAGGTCGTGGAAACAACAATAAATGTATTTATTTTCTCCTAACTTTTTAAGTGACGTGATGTGATCGATTTTAAGTCACGGACCCCATTTTCTACTAAGAGCTAGGACATTCCCTTCTTACAAAAGACTTTGGTTTTGGCAAGTGCGACCGTTACCCTTACTAAATGCCCTTTATAGCCTCAGACAATGGTGGTCCACGAACTCTCTACCTGAAGAATCAAAGTCGCGAGGGTTGCTACTCGGCCACGGTGGCCACAAAGAAGGAAGAGAGAAAGAAAGATGAATAAAAGACACAAATAGAGAGAACAAGAGAGCAGGAAAACTTAAAAAAGTAAAGAAAATAACTCGAAGATGATTAATAAAGACAGAAGAAAAAAATAGAATTGAAAAGAAAATTGTGATAAGAATCTAAAAAAAAAAATACTCACCAGCTATAGAAAGAAGTCTGTGTCTCATCACGTTAATTTTTTTTTGCATTTAGACAAAGTCTCTAATCAGTGGAATGAAAATTATCAAAGGCTGTTCTACTTGAGCTCTCTCTCTCTCTCTCTCTCTCTCTCTCTCTCTCTCTCTCTCTCTCTCTCTCTCTCTCTCTCTCTCTCTCTCTCTCTCTCTCTCTCTCTCTCTCTCTCTCTCTCTTTCACACACTATACACATACACACACACATACGCACATACACACACATATACACACACAAGCAGACACACACACAACACAATGCATGCCATTTTTCGAAGTCATAAAAAGCATCTGAAAAAATGTAAATGGCAGTCGGTAATATT
>JAXCGZ010009729.1:0-2500 GCA_037179515.1 Halocaridina rubra | reverse complement strand
ATTATTATTATTTTTTATTGCTAGTATAATGGAATAATAAAAAAATACAATGGGAAAAAACGGCTCGTGAAGACTACAAAATAACAATAAATGTTACTTGAGGTTGATGGAGGGATTAAGAAAAAACGAAAAGGAAGAAAGAGAGAGATTAGGTTAAATTTGCTTCTGTATATGTGATTACAAGTGTTTCAATGTGTCTATTTATGCTACCAATACAGACGTAGAGAGATTTTAATAATCAAACTGTTTTCACACTTTAAATGTTCGTCCACACGTGTTTTCGCTTTTAGTTGAATAATCGAGATTATGTAACCATTTAAAAAATTTTCAAAATGATTTAGTTTTGTGACTGTGTCGGTTCTCTCTCTCTCTCTCTCTCTCTCTCTCTCTCTCTCTCTCTCTCTCTCTCTCTCTCTCTCTCTCTCTCTCTCTCTCTCTCTCTACCTACCTACCTACCTACCTACCTACCTACCTACCTACCTACCTACCTACCTACCTACCTACCTACCGACCAAAGAGACAACCAATCTTTAAAACATTCAGATGCTTAAGAAATTATTCACAAGAATTACTTTGTAGTTTACTTATGAATGAAGTACATAAATTAAATGAAATTCTATATACCGATAATATTAATACACAAGTAAATATTTTAACCAGTGTCTTATCATCATGTATAGATCGATGTGCACCACTCGTGACAAGAGAAATATTTCGTCCCCCCGCTCCTTGGATAACAGATGACATAAAAAACATTATGAAAGAAAGAGACAAACTACAAAATGAAGTAAAACTACAAAGAGATAATATCCCTTTAAGAGAAAAGTTTACAGAGCATAAGAAACAAGTAAAATCATTATTAAGTAACAGTAAGAAACAGTATTACAAAAATGAATTTCAAAACGCTAAAGGCAATATCTCTGATACATGGAAAATTGCTAAAACCATGCTTTCCAATAACTGTAATAAAAGTAGTAACATATCAATTATACCCAATGAGGTAGATGTAAGTGCTAAAGCAGAAGAGTTCAATAATTTTTTCGCTGAAGTGGGGAAAAAAACCTTTGAAAAAACAAAAAAAGAAATAATAAATGAAATCAATAATAGTAATGGTGGTAATAATAATGATGATGGTAGTAGTAATAATAATAGAAATGTTGATAATGGTGTAAATAATAATGATGGTGGTAGTAATGGTAATGATAATAGTGATGATGGTAGTAATAATAATAATAATGTTCAAGAACATAGTGCATTCAATAGAAGTAATGATGTCTTTAACCCTACTACAGTAGATTGTAATACAGTAATCTTAGTAATAAAAAATCTGAAAGACTCTAATGCATATGGATCAGATGGAATTTGTTTTCGTTTTATTAGAGATTCATTATTTGTAATAGCTTATTATCTGACGGTAATAATCAATACTTCCATAGTTACCAATATCTACCCAGATTTATGGAAAAATCCCCATGTAATTCCTGGTTTTAAAAATGGAAATCCTGACGACGTCTCTAACTATAGACCAATCTCTTTACTACCAATTTTATCAAAGATACTTGAAAAGATTGTTGCAAATCAGTTAAGTGAGTTTCTTGAAAAAAATAAACTTATTGCAAAAAGTCAACACGGTTTCAGGCCAAAATTATCAACTGAAACTGCCTTATTGAAAATATCAGATGAAATATACAAAAATATAGATAATAAGAAAATATCATTGCTACTACTACTCGATCTTTCTAAAGCTTTTGATAGTGTACACCATACCATTCTATTAGAAAAATGCAAAAAAATGAACATTGACCCAAGCTGGTTCGAGAACTATTTAAAAAACCGCTACCAGTCAGTCAGAATAAAAGATGTAGTCTCAAGTCGCAAGAAGGTATTGTTTGGGGTCCCTCAGGGATCGATCCTAGGACCTATACTTTTTCTAATATATGTAAACGATCTAGTAAAATATTTACCTAACTGTTATGTCATTCAATATGCTGACGATACTCAAATCTTAATTGAAGGAGAAATTAATGATTTAGAAAATATTATTCGTAGAGCAGAAGAAATTTTGTATATGGCTAAACGTTACTTTCTAAAAAATGGTCTGTTACTTAATGAAACTAAAACCCAATCTATTCTTATCGGATCCAGACAATTATTATCAGAAGTTGATGACAATCTTCATATAAATTTTAACGGTAATATCATTAAGCCAATGAACTCGGTAAAGAACCTAGGTGTCTATTTTGACCGTTACATGAATTTTGAAATGCATATAGATGAAATTTATAAAAAAGTAATGGGTACTCTAATATATCTAAATAGGGTAAAAGACTCATTTGAAACATCAACTCGTATAATTATTGTCCAGTCCTTAGCTATGAGTTTAATTAATTACTGTCTCAAAGTTTGGGGATGTACAAATAAGACTCAATTACAAAGAATACAAAAGTTACAAAACTTTGCAGCACGAGTGGCTGTTGGCAATGTAAGAAAATACGAGCAC
>JAXCGZ010009728.1:0-87500 GCA_037179515.1 Halocaridina rubra | reverse complement strand
GTGTTTTCTTCTTCCTCATCGTTTTATTGTTATATTAAACAAAATGCAGAAGAACAAAGTACAGTACAAGCCATCTCTCTTCTTACCCATTGACATTGGTCATTTTGTTTCCAGTGAGGCTGTATTCTGTAAAACCTTCATTTTCTATTTCCTATCGATGACTATTCTAATTATCACTATTAAGCACAGCTTGTTCATTGTAGTCGCCGTGGCTCAGTCGGTAGTGTCTCCGACTCTGAGGCGTCAGGTCGAGGGTTCGCGCCCCGTCACGGTCTGAGGTTAGCAAAGGCATGCACTCAGCGTAAGAATTACATCTGCCAAAACAAGTCCTTCGCAAGAAGGCAACCGTCCTAGTCCTTGGTTGAAAGGGGACTCCGTGACGTAAAACCGGAAGCACAGCTTGTTCATTGGAACACAATACAGTACCATTATATCCAAGTAGAGGCATCAATCGCTCTCTTACTTCTACAATATCAACAGACTGTGTGAATACATCATAATATGATGACCCTTTAAGTGTGTGGTGTAGCTAGGACTGCTTGTCCTGTGATACTTCAACAGTAACATAAGTTAAAATGAGAGAGAGAGAGAGTCCTGTGATACTTCAACGGTAACATAAGTTAAAATGAGAGAGAGAGAGAGAGAGAGAGAGAGAGAGAGAGAGAGAGAGAGAGAGAGAGAGAGAGAGAGAGAGAGAGAATGCAACTACGGAGCCATTTGGGAGAAAGAAGAAAGTAGCAGCAGTTCTCTTGTTAAATCCCCTGTCCAGTCTACAGGCTCAGTGACATCACTAGATCTGTAGAATATTATGTGGAAGATTGTCCAAATGAGCTCGTCCTTTGATAAGAACTTAAGATATCCATCCCAATAAAATTGTCAGAAAGAGAGAATATGAATCTTAAAAACAAAGTTTATAAAAGAAAAACATAAGCTATAGCTTTGGAAAATTTACCTTTCCACTTGAGACATTAATTTGAAAGGCGAGAGGATGTTAATTAAATAAAGAAGTTTTCATGCATTAATATATCAGCTCATTGTTACTGTGATGGTAGTGAATACCAAGCACAGTCACCGGGAATGCCTTGCTTTTACGTGGATATTTCAAACAATCATGTGTACTACTTACTTTTATTTTTTTTATGATGAATTTATATGCAGTAAAATTGAAAACAGTATAATAAAAATTTGCGATTTTTGTCTGTTCTGATCACACTTTTTTTTTTTTTTGAGAGAGAGAGAGAGAAAAACATTGTCGGACTCACTTTATCTGGAAAATATTGATGTGGATCTTGCTTTCATTCTACAATTTATGTGCATTTTGAAGCCTTGAGATTACATTGTAACCCTTCCCTCATTTTTTAAAATTATTATTGCATTACTTATGCACACATGCGATTTGCTCTCACAATACCTATTTATTAGAATGAACATTCTATTGATGATATACTGTCTTGAGGGATCTCAGAGGATGGAGATATAACTTTTTGAGGTTGAGTAGTAACACCATATTATTTCAAACATGATTAACTTATCTCAGAATGCCTGATTTAGAGTAGTCCAGAGTACCAGCAGTTTCCTTTTTTTTTTCATTAGTGTGACACCGGGCCCGGCAAGAAAACTACCCATATCAGACTAGGGCACTAAGAAAACATTAAGAGGAAGAAAAATTAGAAATAAATTGACAAGGCAGAAATATGGGAATGAAGCACAAATTTGAAAAGGCCAGGCTGAAAGATGAGTCGAAGTACTGAGGACCTAGATGTAAGGTGTCCATCTTGACCTGCATAAGGCAAGTTGGCATTTTGGAAGCAGTACTCATATTGAATCTGATTGATTACATGACCTCTTTGGTTGAATTCTAGAAGTTAACAAATATAAAGAATGGATGGGCATATGCTTTTTGCATCTTTAAGATTCAGGGCTGTTCCCAACTCTTAAATATATGATTCCTCAGACTGCACATTGGAATCATTTTGAAAAAGGACCAGATTTGAATAGTTGAAAATTCAAAAAGTTAAAAATTGTTCATGAAATCGGGGAGGTCTTCAAGAAAGCAAAGAGGGGGCAACCTTCAGCATTGCATGCTTAATGCATTAGGGTGTTTACAGTGTCCTAAATTGGGCTATGAAGCTGTGAAAATCTTTTTCAATCAATTCTGAAAAAGTAGAGTGATCGCCCAGTGAAACTGAGTAGAAAATTTTTTTCCTCGTTTGGCTCGTTCCCCTGGTGACTGCAAAGTCCAAATCAAAGCCCATTATTTCTAAATTGGATGCATAAAAAGAAATAGAAATACAATCGTAAGCTCTTACAAATTTTGGGCATAAATAGTAATGCATCTGCTTATTTAAGGATCTGCATTATTGGACAGATATATTCTGTATTCATAGTATAATTGATAACATCTTAGCCAATGGCATAGTCAGATCTCATATTGGGCCATTGAGAATGGCTTATGGAAATACCTCTTCATTTATACTACCCTGACAGGGCACCATACAACTACACCACAAGCCTTTTTCAGTTTTCATATATTATGATGAGCCTTCTCTTCTGATAGTGAACTGCAATGACAAATTCCAAAGATGAGGCCACTATTTCTAATATCTATACTCATACCTGTCAAGAGTGGAAAGTACATACAGTAAATATTTATCCGAGTACTTTATAAATATTTTTAATGTATGGTGATAGTTTTTCTAATGTACTCCTCTTTGTTTTTTGCAGTGTTTCCCAATGTGCCTGAACCAGGAATGCCATGCCAGGGGGAAGACAGTAAGTACTCTTTAATATATATACTTGGTTCAGTACTTAAGCAGTGACATGATTATTATTATTATTTTCTTGGCATATTTGTGTTTCATATCTTTATAGACCTGACGTATAGTACTTCTGTCTATACGATAGAACTGGATAACACCTGAATGACATTAAAGTTGTACAGTAATCCCTCATTTATCGCGGGGGTTCGGTTCCGAGACTGGCCATGATAGGTGGAAATCTGCAAAGTAGGATCACCCTATATACATAGGTATTTTACATTTATTTTTACCTTTACTGTATAAACCCTCCCTGCACTGTTAAAAACCACCCTTTACTTTATTAATAACAGCCTGCAAGCGTAAATTTATATGAAAGTGATAGGTAAACTTACCGTGAAGGAAGTGATGATGACATAACATACTCATATACATAGCTATTTTACATTTATTTTTACCTTTACTGTATAAACCCTCCCTGCACTGTTAAAAAAACACCCTTTACTTTATAAATAACAGCATGCAAGCATGAATTTATATGAATGTGATAGGTAAACTTCCCCTGAATGAGGTGATGATAACGGGTATAGGCTCCAGAGGAAATTATTCTGCAGCCAATGACAGCTTTACGGCTGCTTTTTGCGAGAGAAGAACATGGTAATGGGGAGATGCTGTCGCTGTTTCTTCTTTTGTTGGAAGATGGTCTTGTAAGGAATCATGGTATCGTTGAGAAGATTGCAGAAGGTCACCGAACGAACCATATCATTGTCATGTTCTTGCGAGAGTTGTTGGACTGCTTTCACATGTTCATACATGGCTGCCAGACGTTCGAGTGTAAGGCCAGGTTATCGATTTCTTCTTACATTTCCTCTGGTTGTTGTTCTTCCTCTTCTTCGCTTGCTGATTATGTAATTTCCTGCAAGTCTTCATTAGTCAAAGACTGCGAGTGGCAGTCGATCAGTTCATTCACATCTTCGTAAGTCATATCTTCAAAGCCTTCTCCTCCTAGAAATGCAGCCAACTTCACAGCTTTCGCAACTGCCGAGTTTTGGACTTCTTCTGGAACAAATCCCTTGTAGTCATAGATGACTTCGGGCCACGAGTTCTTCCAGCTGGCATTGATTGTGGCCACCTTCATCTCTTTGATTTCATTCTGAATATTTTGAAGGCATGTAGCATACGTTTAGTTATGCTAGTAAGTCTTCACTGAGAATTCTTTGTCCATATCCATGGATTCAACCTGGTTTGCCAGGGCATTTCGTGTGAAGAGGGCTTTGAACTCACGAATAATGCCTTGATCCATAGGCTGAATCAGTGATGTCGTATTCGGTGGCAGGAACTCTACTTGAACACCGTCATAGTCGAGATTAGTTGCGTGGCCACCAGCATTATCCATCAAAAGAAGGACTTTAAATTCAAGGCCCTTTTCCGCAAGATAAACTTTGACCTGAGGGATAAAGCATTGGTGAAACCAGTCCGATGTGAGGCTTTTCGTGATCCAGGCCATAGGGTTATGCATCCAATACACTGGCAGGAGATTCTTATTCTTATTCTTCAATGCCCTAGGGTTCTTAGACTTGTAGATAAGCCCGGGCTTTAACATGAAGCCGGCAGCATCCCCGCACATAATGAGGGTAACACGGTCTTTGTGCGCTTTAAATCCCGGGGATTTAGCTTCTTCCTTGAAGAGAAAAGTGCGAAATGGCATTCTCTTCCAAAATAACCCAGTCTCATCCATGTTAAACACTTGCTCAGGAGCATATTCCTCTTCAGCAATAATTTTCTTAAAGTCGTTTTTCGCATAATCTTCAGAGGCAGCTTTGCAATAAACCAAGACGCTCCTCAGGACATAGCGTTTTTGAAATTTGGCGAACCATCCCTTGCTTGCCATGAACTATTGTTTCCTCGGTGTAGAATAGCTGGAGGGTCCTGGTTTTGAGTCGTCGATATCTTCTCTCTCCTTCTCTCCATGGTCACCACTGTCATCGTCGGGTTCGTTTGCAGCGAATGTCTTGTACAGCTTCTTCGCCTTTGTTTGTATGATACTGGTGTTTATGCTGATGTTCTTCTTTCTGCAATCAGCAATCCACAGGGTCAAAGCAGATTCCATCTGCACTATTATCTTATTGCGGGGTGTTACGACCCTCTTCGCTGTTTTACTAAATGAAATAGTAGCTGTTTTCCCGATATTTGCCTCGTCCTTTTTGATGTAGCGAATAGTAGAGTCGTTGAGGCCAACCTTCAGCATATCTAACAGTTTTACCTTATCTGCTATGGTCAACATTTTCCTTTGCCACTTAGGCTCACTACCAGAAGTCTTTGAAGATGAAGGACGCTTGGGAGGCATTGCAGAGGTGGAAAAGAGTGAGTAAAAAACATCACAAGCACAACGTATTAAGAAGCACAACGCGAACAGCGCGCATGGTTAGACTGAACGGGTGAGGCGAGACAATGGAAGATGGTGGGAGAACCAAGCTTCAATCAAAAGCCAATCAGACCCCATGATACAGAACATACAGAAAAACAATTCTGTGATTCGTTGTCTCCCACCCTTTCAGCCAATAGCATCCCATGAACTATCTCATGTAGGTGCGAGCCTTTACGTTTTCCAAGACGCCAATACAGTGTTCGCTATCGTACAGTATTTCACATAGTGCAATACTGTGAGTTATGTTTAAATTTATGTTTTTTTTACTATTTTTTACTGTTTTATTATTCTTAGACTAGGAAGTACTTTATTTTTATCAAAAATATAATGAAAACACTGGAAATTTTAATATGTACTAGCTCACGTAGGTGCGACCCTTTTCATTTTCCGAAACGCTGATACTGGTATCATATTTTACATGGTGCAATACTGTGAGTTACATTTTTAAATTTAGGATATTTACTATTTTTTACTGTTTTATTATTCTTAGGCTAAGAAATACATTTTTTATCAATAAAATAATAAAAAATACTGGATATTTTAATCTGTGCTAGCTCATCTAGGTGCGACCCTTTGTGTTTTCCGAAACGCCAATACCGGTATCGTACTTTCTATGGTGCAGAGTTACATGTTCAAATTTATGTTTTTATACTATCTCTTACAGTTTTATTACTCTTAGGCTGGGAAATACACTTTTTTTTTTATCAATAAAATAATGAAACAAAAATTTTTGAATAAAATAATGAAAATACTGAAAATTTTTATTTTTTAATATTTTAATATTCTCGCATATACCCAGGAAAAAATAAAAAGCTCACCAGAAAAAACCGCGATGCACTGAATTTGCAAAAGGTGAACTGCGATATAGCGAGGGATTACTGTATTCTTATAAATAAGTTAAGGTAGCTAACATATTCATCTTCTGATTAACATTAGTTTATTTATTTCTATACTTATTTTACACCTCAAATCTCCCTGTCTACAACTCACAGTTCCCCGCCCCCTTAGGGGAAACTTCTAAGAGATCTTATTTCTGCCCCAATCAATTTCTAACTTCTAATTGAGCTCTCTGTGTATGACCTACACTTGCATTCTTGTAGGACCAAGATGGCAGAGTGTGGTGGCTTGGACAGCCTGCCAATAGGCTTCCAGAACCAAAGGGAGTCCTTCCATTTTGGGGTGGTGCTAATAAAGCAGGTCTATTGGGCAGGTGGTGGTGCTAATTAAGCAGGCCTGTTGGGTAACAAAGAGGGCCTGTATGGGTATTTTCCCAGGGGCATGTACATACATACGTGTGGATGTTTTGTGTTTTGGTGGTCGTGAGAATAGCTTGAACTTTGGCCCATTTTGACCTCTATCGGTACTTGACGCCTAGGTACTAAAGGCCTATGGAACCAAGCCATTTATCTTGTTGTCACCCACCATAAACATCCACCCTGCCCCAGAAAATACAAAGGACAGTATCAATTACACACTTGATCTCATTCACCACGTGGTCTTTTTCAATTTCACTTTATGCCTTCAGCTTATTTAGTATTTCTTATATACAGTTTTTTCATATGACACTCCCCACCACCACTCTGAAATATTATATTTCAGATGAAGCATTAAACATTTTTTGAGAGCCTTATAATTTTTAACTATCATTATTTTACAAGGAAAACAGGGCAGAACTATCTAATCAAATGACTTAAGACATACAGTTTCATATGATTATCTAAACAGATTACAGGAATATCAAAATTACTATGCTCCTTAATGCTTATCAAAAGAAAAAATTTTATTTACAATAAGCATTCTAATTAAAGAAAAAATTCAAAGTTAAGTATTACAATTACAATATACACCTTGTTCTTGTAATAACGTGGAGATAGGTTCTCAGAAGTGACGGGTAAATCGAAAATCGCGTAAAAGAATGAGTCATTTTAAATAGGAAACAATGATAATGGGCATAGCTTGTTCCACAACCGCCCATAGACACACTATGCCAAAGATATAAGATAAGTAAAACATATTTTATAAGTACATAACAAAGCAGAAAGACCTTTAGTTATATATATTAACATGCAAATAGTGTACAGTATAAAAGATATACAGAATTACTGTACAGTAAACAAATTAATGCACTCTATTATGTGGTGGGCAACAAGCATACACTGGGACGTGCATGGTGGCGGTGAGGACGAGGATGCCAACGTTTTGCCGCCTCCGCATCAGTTGATGCACCCTCGCACGCTATTTCCCTGACGATATTATATCGAAAGTTTGTTTGCTGTTTGTTCTTAATGCTTTTTTCCATTATCTTCGTATTATCCAATCGTATTAAGCGGTAGAAGAGGAGGAGGATGCGGGAGAATGAACACCTATCAGCAAACGTTTTGCCACTTCCGTATCAGCTGATGCTTATCACTATTCAGGCACAATATCTTACTCATAAAATATTTATTTACTCACTCTATTTGGGGTTTATCTAATTTTCAAGATTATAGTACATATCACATATTAATATTCCTTGGTTCTAAGCATTATTTACATATCGACCATGCTGCACGAAATCTAAATGTAAACAGAGTCAGCTGAGAGAAAAAGAAAACTATGTAATTCGTTACAAAGAAATCATATATCGGGGAAACTTAAATGAAATACAGTGTTACCCCAGTTATTCGCGCTTCTTGGTTCGCTTTCTCACTATCGCGTTTTTTTTTTTTAGAGAAATTATTATTTTATTTCATGGGTATATGCAAAAATATTATATTAAAAAAAAATTTTCAGTATTTTCATTTTTTTTTTTATTGAAAAAAACATATTTCATTATCTAATTGATAAAAAAAATTATTTCCCAGCCTACGAATAATAAAACCGTAAAAAATAGTAAAAAACATAAATGTACATAGATAGATAGATACGTTTATTGACCACCTCTTTTGAAAAGTACAGTATAATCTTTACAAAAGGAATATTTGGTCCAAATTATAATGAATAAATACAATAGATTTTGTACAATCAACAAATAAGTAGATGAATTTTAAATTAATATACATTGTACTAATAACTGAATGATATACGTACGTACATTATAGCTCACAGTATTGCATCATACGAAATAGTGTTCGATAGCGTACAATGTATTGGGGTCGCAGCTACGTGAGCTAGCATATATATTTATATTTCCAGTAGTTTCATGATTTTATTGATAACAAAAACGTATTTATTAGCCTAAGATTAATAAAACATTAAAAAATAGTAAAAAACATATATACTAACAGTATTGCAACATGTAAAATACAATACCGCTATCAGCGTTTCGGACAAAGGCTTCCACCATCTTCCATTGTCTCGCCTCACTCGTGTGCGCCATTCATGTTGTGCTTATTATTATTATGTTTTGCTTGTGATTTTTTTACTCGCATATTTTGACCTTTGCAATGTCTCCTAAGCATCCTTCATCTTCTAAGGCTTCTTGTAGTGAGCCTAAGTGGCAAAGGAAAATGTTAACCATTGTAGATAAAGTGAAACTCTTAGATATGTTGAAAGAAGGAAAAAAGTTTGTGGATGTCGGCCGCTATTTTACGTAAACGTAAAAATTATTGTAAAATATGGAACCTATTAATGTCAAGTCATGATCACCTCATTCATGGTAAGGTTTCCTATCACTTTCATAAAAAAAATTACGTTGCTTGCTGTTATTTATAATGTAAAGGGTGTTTTTTTAACAGTACAGGGAGGGTTTATACAGTGTAAACGTAAAAATACATTAAAATATCTATGTACATTTAGGCTGATCCTACTCCACGAATTTCCGGGTTCGCACCGGGTCCCGGAACCGAACTACCGCGATAAGTGAGGCAACACTGTATATATATTTTCTACACGCTATTTCCCTGACGATATTATATCGAAAGTTTGTTTGTTGTTTATTCTTAATGCTTTTTTAAAATTTTCTGCATAATATTCGATCACTTGAAGCGGTATAAGAGGAGGAGGATGCGGGAGAACGAATCTCTATTGGCAAACGTTTTGTCATATATACGTATCAGCTGATGCACCCTCGCACACTATTTCCCTGACGATATTATATCGAAATTTTGTTTGCTGTTTGTTCTTAATGCTTTTTTTCAATTTTCTTCATAATATTCGATCGCATTAAGCGGTAGAAGAGGAGGAGGATGCGGGAGAACGAACCTTTATTGGTAAACGTTTTGCCACTTCCGTATTAGCTGATGCACCCTCGCACTCTTTTCCCTGACGATATTATATCGAAAATTTGTTTGCTTTTTGTCTTAATGCTTTTTTTTTTTTTTTTTTTTTTTTTTTTTTTTTTTTTTTTTTTTTTTTTTTTTTTTTCATAATATTCGATCGCATTAAGCAGTAGAAGAGGAGGAGGATGCGGGAGAACGAACCTCAATCGGCAAACGTTTTGCCATTTCCGTATCAGCTGATGCACCCTCGCACACTATTTCCCTGACGATATTATATTGAAAATATGTTTGCTGTTTGTTCTTAATGCTTTTTTCCATTATCTTCATAATATCCAATCGCATTAAGTGGTAGAAGAGGAGGAAGATGGCGGAAAAGTGCCTCTGAGGCGATCAATTCTTTTACTAAAATGAAAATTTTTTGTCCAATTTTTTTGCATGGGTGTCATTCGCAAATTTCATATTTTTTTAGGGGCATTATTGCCATATTGCTGATAAAAAAATGCAGAAAAAGCGAACAAAGTGTATAGCTAGTAATCATTGACAAAATTATTTAAGAAAAAACTAAATAAAATAGTTACCCAACCCAAATAATATAAGATACAGTTGGATATGATCTCATTAACAAAACATAACCTAGTACAAAAATATTCACAATTGCAAAATATAGCAACTAATCATTAACAAAATTATTTAAGAAAAAACTAATTAAGCTATTACATTACTCAAATAATATAAAATACAGTTGGATGTGATATCTGCAAATATTCATTAACTAAGCATGATAACATAGTACAAAAATATTCACAATTGCAAATATAGCTACTAGTCAATGACAAAATGATTTAGGAGAGAAACTAAATAAAAATAATTACATTACCCAATAAATAAAATACAGTTGGATATGATCTCTGCAAATATTCATTAACTAAACATGATAACATAGTACAAAAATATTCACAATTTCAATATATAGCTACTAATCAATGACAAAATAATTTAGGAGAGAAACTAAATAAAAATAATTACATTACCCAAATAAAATAAAATACAGTTGGATATGATCTCTGCAAGTATTCATTAACTAAACATGATAACATAGTACAAAAATATTTACAATTGCAATATATAGCTACTAATCAATGACAAAATAATTTAGGAGAGAAACTAAATAAAAATAATTACATTGCCCATATAAAATAGAATACAGTTGGATATGATCTGTGCAAAAATGCTTGTCATCAAAATATAAGCACTTTTGAGAAATGACATTTATTCAATAATGACACTTACTATATTAAACTTACTTCTAGGGGAGGCATTGAGGTTTTCTTACTAAAACCTTAAAAGCTAAAGACACTACAATTTTTATGTCCTTAAAAAAAATACTATGTGGAATTTTTCTCTTCCTTTTCATCAGCTTGGATACGTAGCTGAAAAGAAGTTATTACTTTTTTTGGGACATGTCTAACTTTCTATCACATAACTTTTTAGTTATAGGGATTTTCATTTCCCTTTTTCATCATTATGGAATTTACTTTCTGAGGGTTATAAAAGTTCTTATATATATATGGGGATTTTTTTTTTTCATCTCCCTTTCTCATTCCCCCATAATCCCTCCCCACTCATTATTGCTAAGTCTTGGGCTTATTCCCACACCTAATTCCGCCAAACCCCTCACCTTCTACGCTACGAGGCAGGTCTGGGTTGTAACCTCATACCGTGAATTCTGTTTCTGTAGACACGGCCGGACAACGGGAGAGCGCCGGTATATCAGTCATGAACCTCTAACCCCTCTGTGCTTTACGAATCTTGAGGTGGTCCTAGGACCACCTCTCACGTACTTCCCTGCCGGAGGTGGATCTGCCTCCAGCTGAAAATCTGCAATATGAACATAGCCTGAAACTAGGGCCTAATGTCGCTAAAACAAAAACAAGAGAGAATAGATATGACCTCTGAGTACAAACAACGGCCATATGTAAGCACTCAAAGGGTATACTTCGGCTCCCCTGCATCTGCAGGCGCTTGCAATCTCTCCAATGGGTAAAAAGGGACTGGTTTGTGAAAAATATTAAAAATTACAGGTCGGGGCTGCCTGGAAATAGGGTGGTAATTGAAAGTATGTGTCTACACCATTAGATTATTATTCATATATATACAGTGTTCCTTCAATTATCGCGAAGGTTCGGTTCCGGGACCCGGCGTGAGACAGGAAAATCGCGGAGTAGGATCAGCCTATATGTACATAGATATTTTAATTTATTTTTACGTTTACACCATATAAACTGTATAAACCCTCCCTGTACTGTTAACAAACCACCCTTTATTTCATAAATAACAGCATGCAATTGTAAATTTATATGACATACTCATGTACATAGCCATTTTGCAATTATTTTTACGTTTACTGTATAAACCCTCCCTGCACTATTAAAATACCACCCTTTACTTTATAAATAACAGCATGCAACGTAAATTTATATGTACGTGATAGGTAAACTTACCTTTTCTGTTATGGTTAACATTTTCCTTTGCCGCTTAGGCTCACTACAAGAAGCCTTAGAAGATGAAGGATGCTTGGGAGGCATTGCAAAGGTTAAAATATGCGAGTAAAAAAATCACAAGCAAAACTTATTAATAAGCACAATGTGAACGGCGCACACGTGAGTTAGACTGAACGAGTGAGGCGAGACAATGGAATATGGTGGAAGCCTTTGTCCGAAACTCTGATAGCGGTTTCGTATTTTACATGTTGCAATACTGTTAGTATTTATGTTTTTTACTATTTTTTACTGTTTTATTATTCTTAGGCTAAGAAATACGTTTTATATCAATAAAATCATGAAACTACTGGAAATTTTAATATATATGCTAGCTCACGTAGGTGCGACCTCAATACATTGTATGCTATCGGACACTATTTCACATGATGCAATGCTGTGAGTTATATATCTATATTTGTTTTTTACTATTTAATACTGTGAGTTATATATCTAAATTTATGTTTTTTACTATTTTTTACTGTTTTACTACTCTTAGGCTAGGAAATACTTGTTTTATCAATAATATAATGAAAATTTTAATATTCACTAGGTCACGTAGGTGAGAGCCTTTGCGTTTTCCGAAACGCTGATACCGGTATTGTATTTTACATGGTGCAATACTGTTAGTATTTATGTTTTTTACTATTTTTTACTGTTTTGTTATTCTTAGGCTAAGAAATGCGTTTTTTTATCAATAAAATCATGAAACTACTGGAAATATAAATATATATGCTAGCTCACGTAGCTGCGACCCCAATACATTGTACGCTATCGGATACTATTTCACATGATGCAATACTGTGAGTTATACTGTATATCTAAATTTATGTTTTTTACTATTTTTTACTGTTGTATTATTCGTAGGCTGGGAAATAATTCTTATTTATCATTTAGATAATGAAATGTTTTTTTATATAAAAAAAATGAAACTACTGAATTTTTTTTTTTAATTTTTAATATTTTTGCATATACCCCCCCCCAAAAAAAAAAAAAAAAAAAATTGCCAAAAAAAATTGTGGTACAGTGAAAACGCGAGCCAAGAAATGCGATTCAGCGAGGGATCACTGTGTATATATATATATATATATATATATATATATATATATATATTATATATATATATATATATTATATATATATATATATGAGCATGATCACCAACCTTCTGGTTGCTCAATTGGTCAGTGGAAGCCTATCTATTTTCAAGACAGTTGCAATATGTGGCAGAAAAACTCACAATAAATCAGTTCAAATTATGTCTTATCAGTATTTATGCAATATCAGCATGCAAAAACTTATCAAATATAATAAAACATGGGCATATTTATCATCTAGCAAATTTGCAAAAGAATTAAAAAAAAAAATAATTATAAATTATAATACTCTGTCAACATAAAGAAATAATATGTTTCAGTACAGAAGGGGCAAAAGACGTGAGAGAGAGAGAGAGAGAGAGAGAGAGAGAGAGAGAGAGAGAGAGAGAGAGAGAGAGAGAGAGAGAGAGAGAGAGAGAGAGAGAGAATCTGAGTCAACTTATTTTTCTTCAAAACGAAAACATATATTTCGCTTGTAGGGCCCCTTTTTTATGACTTGCCTTCCTGCCCGAATATGCAAGGGAAGGTAACCACAACTGGCTTTTACCTTCTAAAATGAAATAAAAAAATTAACTTAGTGTACAAATAAAGAGACATCAAAGCATAAATCCATTCTCTTTCTGTTTAGCATTGCAAATAACGTTAGTGAAATAAAGATACACATACTTGTCTATTATGGCAATCTTTTCTCTTTTTATAAATCAGAGGGTTGAGTCGAAGCACATCTATCTACCTTGGCTGTTTCCCCTTTTAATTGGGGGGTAGCCAGCATAAAAAAAAGAAGGAAAACAATAAGGGGATTACTTTGCTCTATGGGCAATGACGAGGGAGCTAACGACTGTTCAGATGGCACTGCTGGAGTGCCACAGCCCATCCTCCCGGCTCTTCCACAACCTATGTCGCTTCACAACTGCCAACTCCCCTACTGCCCCTACCACAGGGCTACCTCTGTAAGATGCAGCCCTGTGGAAACAGCAGATGCCCATCAGAGCTGCGTCACAATCACTCGCCACTCATTCCTATTCCTAGCACGCTCGCTTGCTTCCCTCACATCTATCCTCCTATCATTCAGGGCTCTCCTTACTCCATCCATCCATCCAAACCTAGGCCTCCCTCTAGCATTTCTTCCATCATCTTTCGCATTCATCACCTTCTTAAACAGTCTTTCATCATCCATCCTTTCCACATGGCCAAACCATCTCAAAATATTCATATCTACTCTGGCTGCAATTTCTCTCCTCACACCCGTTCTTGCTCTCACCACTTCATTCCTAACCCTATCCAACCGAGATACACCAATCATACTCCTCAGGCATTTCATCTCAAACACATTTAGTTTCCGTCTTTCACTTACTTTCATACCCCATAGCTCTGATCCATACATCACAGTTGGCCCTTTCTCATACAAAACTTTCTTCATCACTCCTTTCAATGCACCCAACACTTTACATCCTTCATTCACTCTGTGACACTCATCTGCTTCCACTCCACCATTTGCAGCTATAACCGAGCCCAAATACTTAAACTGATCAACTTCCTCCAGTGTCTTTCCATTCAACTTAACATTCAATCCAGCACCATCCTCATTTCTTGTACACCTCATAACTTACTCTTTCCCACATTCACTTGCAACATCCTTCTCTCACACACCATTCCAAATTCTGACACTAAGTGACACAGCTTCTCCTCTGAATCTGCCACCACCACAGTATCATCTGCAAACATCAACTGATTCAGCTCCCACTCATTATCATCCCCATCTACCATTCTCAAACCTCGACCATGCACACGCTCATTCACCTCTCTTACAACTCCATCAATATACAAATTGAAGAGCCATGGTGACATCACACATCCCTGTCTCAGTCCCACACTCACTGGAAACCACTCACTCATTTCATTCCCTACCCTAACACAAGCTTTACTGCCCTCATACAAACTCTTCACTGCATGCAACAATTTACCATTAATTCCATATAATCTCAAAACATTCTACATTGCCTCTCTATCAACTCTATCATATGCTTTTTCCAGATCCAAAAATGCAAAATACATCCTTACCCTTTGCTAAATATTTCTCACATAACTGCCTAACTATAAAAATCTGATCTATACAACCTCTACCTTTCCTAAAATCACTCTGCACTTCCGTGATCACATTTTCTGTCTTATCCCTAATCCTATTAACCAGTATCCTACAATACACTTTTCCTACCACACTCAACAAACTTATACCCCTAAAATTACTGCATTCATACACATCTCCCTTACCTTTGTATAGGGGCACTATACAAGTCATTCTTTTCTTGATACAGAGTTGAGAGAAGAAGTCACTGCTTCACTATATTAAGAACAAGTTTGTAAAGGAAGTATAGAAACAAAGGCAGATTACCAGTATAGAATTAAGATTCTAAGAATAATAAAATAGTAGATTTTTATTACCTTGCATGAGGTTGCGGTTATAAGAAATAGTAAAAAGAGAGCTTAAGAAAGAAGATATCCCTATATGACACCACTATTCACTTAGAAAAGATTTGACTTCAGACTGTCAACAATTGTTTATTACACTGCAAGATGATGAGAAGGTAGCCATTGAGTTAGAGCGGGCTGTGGTTAAGTCAAGGACAAGAGGTTGGTCTCTCTTTATGAAGGTACACCAGAGATCAGTAAGGAATTAAAGAATATCACTAGGTGCTGTAGCTTCGTGATGTCACAGCATTTTTTCAAACCCCTTTGTAAGTAGATACAAACAATGAAGTTTTGACATAAAAGCTTCAGCTTCCCATTTTAATTTTTTCTTCCTGAATCATTCTGATGAGTCCCAGCTTGTATTGTCAGTTATTTTGTATTTTATGGATTGAAATAGAATTTTATGGAAATTTACTGTATTTTTAAAACCCAGAGTGTGTACATTGGAAACGTAATGACATAATCAGTATCAAATTCAATGGATTTTTTTAAATAGTCCAAGCTTCATCTTTATTGCCCTAAAGTATCTTTTAAAAAATTTATTGAAATGAATGTACACTTCGCTTGTTAAATGAATGTATTATAACAGTGAGAGCCATGTCATTTGTTGTGTATAAATTGCTGCCAAATTAGTATTATATTTATGTGCACACATTTCTTTAGAAAGTTTATTTTCACAATTTTTCATTCGTAATTAGAATGCCTCATTGTCTCAGCCTCATGACAAATTTCAAGTGGTGACTGCCTGAGCTACATGTATGTCGAGCTGCCAACACCCATAGAATTCTGTTTGCAGTAAGAAGTGTAGCTATGCTACAGTTATAGTTCAGGTAACTCTCTCTTGGGGGAATATGCATGAGTATAGTATTCTTACTGCTTTACTTTTATCTAGGAAATTGTATAAGAGACTGATTTTGTGTCTGTATCAGAAAATATATATAAATCATTAGGGGTCTATTTTTGTTAGGTTTTCTTTACATTGAGAAGCTTGTTTCCACACCCTATATCTTGTGATAAGACTGTATGACTCAGATGATAGACACTTGATAAACTAATTGATAAATGAAATGTACTTGTCACAGAGTGACATATTCTTATGTAGGAGTTCAATACTCTTAGTTTTTAGAAAGGTTTACTTGAATAGGCACTAATTTTTTTGTTCTCAAGAGCATTTGTGTTGGTAAAGAGCTATTAAGCCAAACTTTGTTATGCAATGCATTAAACTTACTTTGTTGTTCAGTGAACGGGATGTGTTTAGCATTTCACAAGAATGATAACTTTATCGGTTGTGCTAGATATTGGCTTTAGTGCATAATTATTTTAAGTGCATATATTATGTATGAAATTCATGCTTTGTGCATTTTTGTCAAACTTATCAGCAAATGTTAGCTGGCGATATTGAATGAAACTTCATATTTCTAAGGAAAGTAGCACAACTATCATTAATACAATGCAACAGAGTGTAAGGAATACATATGAAAACGAGAGTTATGGTGACATGTTTAACCCTAAGCTGTGGAGGAGGAAGAGCAAAATGAATTCCTTCCTGTCAGATATCTTTTATAGATGTATTTTGTGTGAGAAACCAGATTATGGATCAAGTACTCTATACCATACAACCAGAAAGACCACTCTAGATCGGCCTAAGTCATTGGACTTACATAATGTAGTAAATGCAGGTGATAAGGATTCTAGTTTTCCACTTTATGATGTAGGGCAAGATGGAGATTCAGAATCCTACGAGATATGCAGGAGAAAAAGAAGTATTCTTTCTAAATCAATGCAATCATTGCTAAGGAAAAGTTCCTCAGAAAAATCATATGGCAACAGTGTTGAGAGAGATACCATAAAACACAAGTATTGCCCTGATCAACCTGAATGTAGCATGCTGCAATTTCCATTGGTGGATCAACAACAACATAGTCATGATAATGATATAAAAAATTATATCAAGTGTAATGATGAACCCCGTGGATCTGTCCTACAAGCTGACAATTCTGAATACCATGTATCCGAGAAACCCCCTGTATATCCAAAGTATTTTGAAAACCGTGTTTGTACCTCCTCAAATCCTTGTATTACAAGTCAACAAGAAATTACAATTTTCAGTGAACATTTTGATGATTGTGTTGATAAGTCTCAACCTGTGTCTGCTGAAGTGGAAATCAGCTTATCACAAACTCCAAGATTAAGATTGAATAAGATTTCTGCCGGAGCCAAACGTAGACCACAATCATTAGGGGATTTAGTAAAGCATTGGTCTCCTAATTTATCTGCAGGTGTTGTTCAGTCATCTCAAGAAAGCATTAATACGAGAGGTAGATTAGAGAAAATTAACAAAAGAAAATCTCTTGATGGTACTGTGAAATATCGGCAACCATCAAGATATGCATACTCTGGCAGTTCCAGAAGGAGAACTTTACCACCTTCCCTTATATCTGAAGAGGCAGCATATGAACAGTGTACTTCTCAGACATCTTATCGAAATGCAGATAGCAAAGCATCTAGTATTCTTTCACTTATTCATCAGGGACTTTTCTTTACTACTGAGAAGAAAAATTCTCTGCATGAAGGTAATAAATCAATATTCTGTTGTTTCAGGAATTATATGAAAAATTATATGCAATAAGTGAGAGAAAATAGTTTAAGAATTTAAAAGTAATTTTGGTTTAACAAATAACTTTTAAGCTTTTTCATCATGCTTATAGATATCTATGCTATTTTATATTTACTTAGCATTCACTTCATTATTTTTAGATAGTTGTCTGTTGAATAGAGTGCATTTCTCTGAAAAGGTTTATTTTATTGATTACAACACTTGCAGAAATAATATGAATACTTATCAGAATAGTTATAATGTACTCATATGAAACTGCCTTAGTTTTATCCTTAGTCATAATAGTATAACATTTTTCTACTGTATGTTGCGTGTATTTTTATATTTAAGATCATAAAGTATTAATCATTTACCATAGATAAATATGATTAAATGTAGAAATATGCTTTTGTTTTGAGGACATAGGTGATATGTTAATTTGTATCCTCTCCGCATTTTTTGTTTTGAATGGTCCACCATTCAGTTTTATGTCATCTGCCTAACGGACCACTGCCTGATAGGGACATTTGCCTGACAGTTTTAATATAACCTAACCTAATCTAGGGCCGTTGTCCATATACCCTAACTTGCTGGATATGCAGAGATATCTTTCACCTTAGGTTCACTTTCATTGTCTTCAAGATTCCAACAACATGATAAATTAAGAAAACTCACCCAGCCAGAGACGAGTTCTACTTATTTTGCATTTATGTATTTCTGGCATCATATTTCTCTAGTCATGGCTGTTCATGGTCTTTGTTCCATCCTCTCTTTTCATGCTGTTTGTGTAGTTTGCTTATTATACTTTACCTTTGTATTCATGCTTATTTTATATCATTTTTAGCCCCATGACTACTGCCTATCTAATATGTTAATGAAAGTCAAAATTTGATATGTGGGATATCACCCATGTTTCTTCCATCTTTGCAAACTTTATAGCAGCCATTTGTATCTTCCTTACTACACACTTCTTATTTGCTTAGTCATTTTTGGTCTGCTTTATTTATACCTTTGCATATTAACTTCACGTACATGGTTTTGTGATTTGATTGATCCTTAAGCTCTTCTAACTCATAGGCTAAATAAAATCATAATATTACTGTTTTTATCTCCATCCTGATCGGTTTTAATGAGTATCACTTACATGAACCTTATACTCTGAATTAGAGCCAGTAACATCACAATGGGATATTTAAAGTATGTAAAAATTATTGTGATGTTTAATATCTCCTTTTAATAGCCTATTATACAGTGTTGAGGAAAATGCAAAAAAGTTTCCATATGCAAGTAGTGCCCTCCATTATGGATGTGGTGACTTCTCTCTGGCTGTTGACTTCATTTGCATGAAGAGCCTAAGCTTATTGAGTTTAGATGTCAGAGATGATAAACTACCTTTCATATGGCGGAAGCATTAACACATTAGCAAGTTACATTGATTATATGTTTGGCACTATTGCCTCCTCTGACAGTTATGGGTAGTATGGTAATAAATCCATTGAAACATTGGAAGACAGGAGCAAAGTTAGATGAAAAGTCTTCTCATATCCTGTACTGAAATTTTATAGATATACAGTATACAGGGAGTCCCTGTATTATGTAAGGGTTCCGTTCCTGACAGCTGACATAACCCGGATTTCGACGTAAGTCGGAAAACACCTGAATTGGAACCTAGGTCCCCAATGAATGTGGAAAATAAATACTCTAAAACATAGAGAAATAATCTGTTCTTAATCTAAGACAAAAATAGTAAAACTAAACTTAACAGTATTGCTTACCTTTACTTGTGTAACATAAGTCATAAAAGTAGTAAATATACACAACAGTACAGCACAGTATACAGCACGATATTGCATACTTTTACTTGTGTGGTTGGCTTACGCACTAGAAGGGGCATTGCAAGGGATGGTAACCCCCCTCCCTAATTATTTCTGCTTCACCTTGCACCCTTAGGTTATGCAAATTAAAAACTCTTAAAATGATTAAACCAACCCCTACTGGCCACAAACTCCTCATTTTCACTCTCTTTTCCGAGCGTCTTTATAATTCAGCTTTAATTCTATGGTGATGGCTTTGCATTTCTTTGTAGCACTGCTATCAGAATTATCACAGCTACACTTGGGAGACATAGTAATGTCAATAACGAGGGAAGGCAAGCGAAACCAACAAGGAGGAGATAAGCACAAAAAACAATATAGCGGGCAAGTGTAAACTGAATGGTGAGTCTTCTTCTAATGCCGCTTGACGCCATATTGTTTTGCAACGCTCTGGTAGTTTTGTAAATAAATTCAGTATAATCGTTCAATATAACCAAATACATAAACAAATAGATTAATAAAGCCATTAACTTGATATATACGACTACAGCTGTCTGCTAGCTGTGTATCTGTCTGCCACGCTCGCAAACTGTTCAGCGTGCACTGATTGAATTTACCACTAAGTCAGGTAGGTGAAAATATGAATCATATTTTACCCCGACTGGGACTCAAACCTAGGACACATAATTACTGTGCCAAGGCGCTACCAACTACACCATAGAAGGTCTTAAAAGAGAAACCAACCTTACAGCTTAACTGCTATACTAGGAATGAATGCATTCTATCTGAATGCCTTTTTGTTCATATTACAGTTTCTGTCAATCTTGCTCGCTGCTTTGTTTTCACATTTAATTCAAATCTCAATCTAATTAGTTATCAACAATAATCAAATAAGCACATTACCATATGTGAAAACACGAATCATTTCTTATAAGTAATCTAAGTTTTTAGTTTTGTTTATTATCCCCTTTGTTGGGAAAAATATCTTATTCCCATATTTTGAATTCCTATGACCTGATTTATAAACTTCAGAATATTGTTATCACTCCAGATATGCAAATGAACACCCATAAATAACTTATTAGATTACCTTAGTTATGAACTAGATAATTATTCCATTCAATTATCTAAAATTGTTACCATACAACTCATTCACCTTTGTGTTGCAGATTGCAAGTTTGTTTTTTGGCGATTAATATTACCAACAAACTTTCGCTATGGCTATGGGAAACCCCTTATCTCCTCTTCTTTCAAATTTATGAATGGAATTTTTTGAAAGACAATACCTTCCAGCAATTGTCCCTATATATACTAATTTTCATTGGTTTCGTTACGTTGATGATGAACTGTGTTTTTCCCGTACTGATATTATCGTTCAGGAGTTTTTGACTAAGTTGAATAATTTTGTTCCCACTATTAAATTCACGTTAGAAAAAGAAAATAATAATAGCTTGCCATTTTTAGACAGTTTATTACATAGACAACCATTTTCATTTAGGTTTAATATTTTTAGAAAACCCACAAATAGTCTATCCTAAGTGCATTTTTATTTTTGTCATGATCTCAAAGAAATTTATCTTTTCTTCAATGTTTCTCCGTGCTCTCTGTATTGTAAGCCCAGAATACCTTGATGCTGAGAATGATAAAATCTTTGATATTGGAAAAAATCGTTGTTATCCCAATTGGTTCTTAAATACTGTACGTGCTTCAGTGCTGCAAAATGCACATTTCACAGATCTCCCCTCCCAGACGCTACTGTGGTTTAAAATTTTAAAAATACTCTAGCCATTCCTTTATTTCATCGATGTCATAGCTTAGTCAAGATTTTGAAAACATTAAATGTCCGTTTAGTTTTCAAATATGAAAATACTTTTTGCAATATGTTGATCAAAACTTTTTATATTAGAGGAGACTAAGGTAACGACAATTGGAGATGAACAGTTTGGCTTCATGCCTGGACGAGGGACAGTGGATGCCATATTTGCCTTGAGACAAATAATGGAAAAGCATCGGGAGAAACAGAAAGGACTGCATATGGTCTTTATTGACCTGGAAAAGGCATATGACTGAGTACCATGCCAATAGATGTGGAGGTGTATTAGAGAAAAAGGAGTCCCCGAGAATTATGTAAAAATCATCCAAGATATGTATGAGAGGGCTAATGTTAAGAGCAGTGAGGGCTTGACCAAAAGTCTCTCAGTAAATGTTGGTCTGCATCAAGGGTCTGCTTTGAGTCCATATATATTTGATCTGGTCTTGGATGTAGTAACCCAGGGTATTAGAGATCAGTCACCATGTATGCTCTTTGCAGATGACATTGTACTGTGTAGCAACAGACGAGAGGTAGTGGAGGAGAAGCTTGAGGAGTGGAGAAGAGTGATGGAGGATAGAGGACTGAAAATCAGCAGGAAGAAGACAGAGTACTTGAGGTTGAGAGATGATGAGGATGGGGAGGTCAATTAGCAGGGGGAGGTGTTGAAAAGAGTTGAAAAGTTCAAGTATATGGGATCAACAGTAGCAGAGGATGGTAATCTAGAGTCAGAAATAACCCACAGAATACAAGCGGGATGGAAGAACTGGAAGAAATTGTCTGGGGTGCTGTGCGACAGGAGAATAGGAATTAAGTTGAGGGGTAAAGTGCAAAAGACAGTTGTGAGACCTGCGATGATGTATGGAGCAGAGACATGGGCAATAAAGAAGACACAAGAGAAAAAACTGGATGTGGCAGAGATGAGGATGGTGAGATGGATGTGTGGGGTGACAAGAAGCGATAAGATCAGAAACGAGGTAATTAGATGTACCTCAAAAGTTAGAGAAATATCAGATAAGATACAAGAAAGTAGACTAAGATGGCTAGGTCATATCGTTAGGAGGGATGAACAGTATGTTAGGAGGAGAGTGATGGAAATGGATATACAGGGTACAAGAAGGAGGGGGAGACCAAAGCATAGGTGGATGGATTGCATCAATGACGGCCTGAAGACTAAAGGTTTGTTGAGTGATGAGGTATGGGACAGAAACATATGGAGAACACTGGCCAGAAACATCGACCCCACATAAAAGTGGGAAAAGATGTAGACGAAGAAGAAGAAGATATTTTTTATAAGATTCCTTGTAAAGATTGTGATAAGTATTATGTAGGCCAAACTAGCAAATCATTAGAATTTTGTGTCAACATATATATAACGTTTGAAATTTTCAGTCTTCCATTGCATTATTCAAGCATTATACTGACTACAAATACCATATTGACCGGAACAATTCCTCTAAGAAGTAACTATATTATTACTAGGAACATCTTGCAATCTGCATTAATTAACTGAGCACCAAAATATTAACTTAAGTCAAGGTTCCATTTATAATTGATCCCATATTATCAAGTATGCTTTATTCTAGTTTGAAAATTGTAAATTTGGAAATGATAAGTTATTTTTTATTAATTTCTTTATATCCCTAATTGATTTTTTTTAAATTGATAAGTATTTCCTTTGTATTACTATTATTTCACCTTTATTCTTTGTCATTTCATAATTAATATATAATAATATAATATAATAATAATGTTATTGTTAGTAATTCTAATATTATCGTTTTGTTTTTTCTGATTTTTTCTTGATTACTGTGTATATCATTATTTTTCTTATTGTTGTACCGTTGTTAGTTTATTTTTTGGTTAGTATTACTTCGCTAGTTATTATATTTATTATTTTTTTTTTTATTACTATTATTATTATTAGTGTTATTATAATTATTAATTATTATTACTATTATTTTCATTATTATTATTAGTATTAATATTATTATTATTATTATTATTAAATTTAGTGTGTCTGTTCCATTGTTAACATTATTCTCAGCAAAGTAATGTTAGCCCATTGGACCGTACCTTATGTACTTGGTATTTACACCCCAATAAACTAATATAACATATGTCAGTAATGCCTTATACTGAACTTCAGATATTGGGTTGCTAATTCTCTTTTTTTCTCCTGGTTTCTGTATGTATATATATCGCCTCATTCGTTTGTACAACTCAGATTCCTCTGAATATTAGTAATAAACTTGAAAGCACTAAGGATCTAAAAGAATTTTTAAATTTCATTCGGTACTTATATATATATATATATATATATATATATATATATATATATATATATATATATATATATATATATATATATATATATATATATATATATATATATATATATATATATATATTTTTGATCCCCCCATTATTGCGGTAGTTCGGTTTCGGGACCCGGCTCGAGACAGGAAAACCGCGAAGTAGGATCAGCCTATATGTACATAGATATTTTAATTTATTTTTACATTTACACTGTATAAACCCTCCCTGTACTGTTAACAAACCACCCTTTACTTCATACATAACAGCATGCAATGTAAATTTATATGAAAGTGATAGATAAAATTATGGTGAATGAAGTGGTAATTACATGACATACTCATGTACATAGGTATTTTACAATTATTTTTACGTTTACGTACTGTATAAACCCTCCTTGCACTGTTAAAAAAAACACCCTTTATATTATAAATAACAGCATGCAATGTAAATTTACATGAAAGTGATGGATGAAATTACGGTGAATGAAGTGGTAATTACATGACATACTCATGTACATAGGTATTTTACAATTATTTTTACGTTTACATACTGTATAAACCCTCCCTGCACTGTTAAAAAAACACTCTTTACATTATAAATAACAGCATGCAATGTAAATTTACATGAAAGTGATAAGATAAAATTACGGTGAATGAAGTGGTAATTACATGACATACTCATGTACATAGGTATTTTACAAAAGGGTTGCCAAAAAAAAAACCGTGGTACAGTGAAAACGCGAGCCAAGAAACGCGATACAGCGGGGGATCACTATATATATATATATATATATATATATATATATATATATATATATATATATATATATATATATATATATATATATATATATATATATATATATATATATATATATATATATATATATATATATATATATATATATATATATATACAGTGTTCCCCCATACCGCGGAAGTTTGGTTCCGGGACCCAGCGCGAACCAGGAAATCCGCAGAGTAGGATCAGCCTATATGTACATAGATATTTTAATATATTTTTACGTTTACACTGTATAAACCCTCCCTGTACTGTTAAAAAAACACCCTTTACATTATAAATAACAGCAAGCAACGTAATTTTTTATGAAAGTGATAGGAAAACTTACCGTGAATGAGGTGATGATGACTTGACATACATAGGTACAGTATTTTACAATAATTTTTACGTTTACGTAAAATAGCGGCCGACATCCACAAACTTTTTTCCTTCTTTCAACATATCTAAGAGTTTCACTTTATCTACAATGGTTAACATTTTCCTTTGCTGCTTAGGCTCACAGAAGATGAAGGATGCTTGGGAGGCATTGCAAAGGTTAAAATATGCGAGTAAAAAAATCACAAGCAAAACATATTAATAATAATAAGCACAACGTGAATGGCGCACACGAGTGAGGCGAGACAATGGAAGATGGTGGAAGCCTTTGTCCGAAACGCTGATAGCGGTATCGTATTTTACATGTTGCAATACTGTTAGTATTTATGTTTTTTACTATTATTTACTGTTTTATTATTCTTAGGCTAAGAAATACTTTTTTTTATCAATAAAATCATGAAACTACTGGAAATATAAATATATATGCTAGCTCACGTAGCTGCGACCCCAATACATTGTACGCTATCGAACACAAGCAAAACGTTTAATAAGCACAACGTGAACGGCACACACGTGAGTTAGACTGAACGAGTCTTTGTCTGAAACGCTGATAGCAGTATCGTATTTTACATGTTGCAATACTGTTAGTATTTATGTTTTTTACTATTTTTTACTGTTTTATTATTCTTAGGCTAATAAGTACGTTTTTTCATCAACAAAATCATGAAACTACTGGAAATATAAACATATATGCTAGCTCACGTAGCTGCGACCCCATTACATTGTACGCTATCGAACACTATTTCACATGATGCAATAATGTGAGTTATACTGCACGTACGTATATCATTGAGTTATTAGTACAATGTATATTAATTTAAAATTCATTTACTTATTTGATGATTGTACAAAATCTATTGTAATTTGGACCAAATATTCCTTTTGTAAAGATTATACTGTACTTTTCAAAAGAGGTGGTCAATAAACGTATCTATCTATCTATCTATCTAAATTTATGTTTTTTACTATTTTTTACTGTTTTATTATTCGTAGGCTGGGAAATAAATTAGTTTTATCAATTAGATAATGAAATGTTTTTTTCAATAAAAAAATTTAAATACTGAGAATTTTTGTTTTTTTAATATTTTAATATTTTTGCATATACCCATATAATAAAATAATAATAATAAAAAAAAAAAAACGCGATACAGTGAGAAGGAGAACCAAGAAATGCGAATAACTGGGGGAACACTGTATTTATATTACTATGATATGGGCTGACAATAATTTTAGACTTGCAAACACTGCTCATAGCCTAATTAATACAGAAAAATATGCCAGACAGTTGTATTTTCATAAGAGTGCTGTACCCCGTGCTGTCGTGTAAGAACAGATCATTAGTCTTCCAGTAATGGACATTATCCAGACTTCATTAGTCTGTGTAGAGCAGTGAGCACTACAGATATATGCAAATATCATCTGGCAAGCAAGAAGATGAGATCAAGCAAGATGCATTGTTTCTTAAATGGAAAGGAAATGCGGCACCTTTCATAACATCATGGGTTCTAAGTATAGTGCAGTATTAAACATGGGGACTGTATGACAGAAAATAGACCACTTATTGCAGGAGGCTTTGCAGGAAGGTTTTCTTCATATTATGGATCAGGATATTTAAAAATAAAGTTTAGAGGCAAAAGTTAAAAATAGTGAGAAAATTAGAGACAAGTCGAGTTGAGAAGGTGGCATGAGTAGAAGAAGACTGTTTGTGAATGTATGAAATTGATCATGAAATATTCATGGTAAATGATTGGAAGGAGGAGGTAGGGAAGAGGAGTGTATAGGATACAAGGAGCAACATAGGGAGGATAGAGGATGGGTTAGGGAGAAGATGGCCCTGTATCAAGGATAGCTTCAGAAGGAGCATAGGAGTTCGCACATGTAAATGAAACTGATAATTGTAAATGATATTATGTAAAGAATGACTATTTGAGGATTTTCAATGAAGAACAAGATGATACAAGAAAAATGAGAAATGAATAATTACTCATCTCTTTTCTGAAATATTTGAACATAGTAAGGTAGAAACAGATGGAGTATATTGAGGCAAGAGTGGAAAGTCAATAGCTGGGGAGTGAAGAAGTAGGTAACATGGAGAGAGGAGTTGGAAGAGATCTAAAAATAATGAAGCTTTATTGCAGTGGTATGATTGAAAAGCTGTTAGTATTCAGAAGAAGGGAAAAGAGGTGATGATGCAGTATTTGTATTAGAGGGAAAAATAGCATTGTAATGACAGAGCACATAAAGAGATTAAAATTGCTAGTATCTAGGGAATAGTCCTTAGCATCTCGGCCAGATATTATGGGAAAGTCTTAGTTGGAAGGGTGAGTGTCCCTTTGCAGAGGCATTGGTGTATTTGAATAGTGTGGGAGGAGCAAAGTCATGAAATAGTTGCTTTTACTTGGTTTGTTGTATATATGGCTTAAGAAAAGGCTTGAGACAGGTTGGATAGGAAGTCAATATGATATGTAATCCATTTTCATATGTTGCAATATTTTATGTTGAAGGGAGTACGATATGTGGAAAATTAGGAATTCAGTGGCGTTGAATATGAAGAGGGTGATAAGACTGAAGTAAAGGATATCGTAAAGTATGGGGTTGTTGTCACCTTGGCTGTCCAACCCTAATGTGAAAGGGATGTTGCACAATTGATAATCAACAAGTTAAACAATAAATAAGTTTTTTAAATCTTCAAATACTGTATACTGTACTTTAAAGATCATTACATGTATCCTTCTTGACATAAGAGTTCAATATAAATTCTTCTATGTCCAGGTTTCATATTCATAATATTGAATAAAATTTCTTTTATTTCTTTTAGAGAAGCACCTACTACCAAAATATGCAATTAAATGAATTTTCCCCATGTTCTGTGCTGTAGAAACAGTTTTGTAGTGTTTACCTTGAATGTTATAGCTTATTCAGTTTGATAAAGAGGAAACATTGAAATTGATTAGTGACTTGTCGACATATTGAAGGATTTGAATATTCTGCATATTATACCAAATGTTACTGGTCTCTACTTTGTGTATACATAATATCTAATCTCTATTTTCAGGAAGTATCTATAGACGAGGTGCTCGCAGATGGAGAAAATTGTACAAAGTTAATGGTCATATATTTCAGGCTAAGCGATTTAATAGAGTGAGTATAATAACATTTATATTTGTCTTTAAGAAAGCATTTGAAATGAGCTTGTAAGAAGCTATATTAAGTAATCCTATTTAGTACACTTGAAAGAATATAATTAAATTATGATATGCATGAAATATACAATTTTCACCTATGGAAGTAAGAGTTTTCACTATGCTAGATTCACAGAAAATCCTAGAATTTATATAAGTTATAGCAGTTCTAGCTAATACTGTACTTTTGTTTAGTTAATACTTTCAGTTTTGGGGTTCTCCATTTGAACTTTTGAATCTAAAGCCAAATGAAACACCCATCAAGTCTCCATTACATACCAGATTATATTTGTCGTAAAATGTGTGTTTTTTTTTTTATGTATATACAATTTAGTCATGTTTAAGGAATAATTTAGTGTGAGCCTATATGAAGCATTGGATGTTGCAAATAATTGATTGTGTTTTGTGGCACACACTACAAGCACACATGACACTTCCATTTATTATGTCTTTCTGTGTTCTCTTCTCTACCTAAAGCGAGAGTGATAAGCATCCATGGTGATAATCACATATCAGAGTACATATAGACCAACAGCATTCACTGTAGTCAATTTTCTCAAAACATATGCTACAGTATGACTTTTTAATATTGATTGTATGAGCAACAAGTTTTGATGCCGTTTTATTTTATATTATGATGAAGTATTCCTTTCAGACTTCTCTCTGAGGGATCTATAATAATCTACATTTTTCTACATTGTAATCCTTTCCAAGTTTCCACACTAGGCCTTGTCTGTTTGTGCAATACACCAAAAATTCATCTTCCTGAAACATAGTACAAACTCGTTGTTGCTAATTTGGTACCAAGAGAAAGTTGTGTTTAAATAAAGGATTTTATTTTTTATTCGGGACTTTTAAGAACTCTGTAGAATCTTTGGGGGAGATAGAGGTTTCTTAGAGAACAGTTGTATCTCATTCCTTAAATAAATTTGGACATTTTTCATCATCAACTGCAGTATTTTCTTCCTCTAAGTAAGATTTTAGAAAATCAAGACTAATTGGGGGAGTGGGGATTGTAGATCAGATTCATGTTGCACATATTGCTGATGAAAGATAAGGAGGAATAATTTCTCTCATATTCTTTTTGATGTAACTTAAATTTTGCAGGAACAAGATGACTATTGTTTCTAATTTTTAGGTTCCCTTTATATCATCAAACTACCAAGATCAAGACTGTTTTTGCCTTAATTTCCAATATCTTAGTTCTGCAACACAAATAATGCAAACACTGTTAGGGGCTCACTTAATTGTCATAATCTTAAAAGTTTTTTCCAGGAGCAGCAAAATATGCTTATTTCGCAATCTCACGTATGCATTGTCACTTCACCACATATTTTTCCACAAAATGTAACGAAATATGTCAGGCCTGTATACGCAACCTCTAGATACCAAAATGTCATTGTCACATGTACAACAATATTTTAACCTATCTGTTAAAAATACATTTAATATGACTGTGTCATAAATAAAGCACTACTTCTTTTAGTAACTAAAAGTTTAATGAAAGAAAATTATTCCTTTAGCAGTAATTTATTAGCACACTATTCAACTAGCAAAGTTACACATATATGATTCTGCACTCAGAACCACTTAAGTTTAGTTTGCCTTAGCTGTAGGATATACAAGAGGTCTGCACTGTTCGTCACCCCAATCTTTTGTTTCACTCTTTTGTCATCTAAATATTGAGGGCAAAGGCAAAAAAATTCCTCACTGTTTTGTCGTATCGTCATTTTGTGAAATGTTGTCAAGAGATGGTGCCTATATCGGTTTGCTATATTCTTCCCCAAATGTGTGTTATTTAGCCTTATTTTAGGTGTATTATGAATTAGATATTGCAGATAAAGGTAGTGCTATTCGTAAACATATGTTAATGCTTGAGAAGATGGACTTACTAGTAATTAAGGAAATAAAACAAAGAACATGCTGTTGACATCGCCTTCTATGTGAGTGCCTTCCACAATTATCCGTAGCATTATTAAAGATACTGAAGCTTTAGAAAACTCAACTGATGCCACAGCATTCTGAAGTTCACATAACTCTTTCTCAAGTGATTGGATGTTGAAATTGGAGAGACTTCTGATGGCTTGAATTGTAGATGTAAATAGCTGCAACACTCCTATGACCTTAGCCATTTTACCGGAGAAGGCTCTGAGTCTTTACAAAACTCTTAAGGGGATACGGTGGAGGAAGAGCGAAGGAAAGTAGAGGCGAAACCCTTTAAGGCTACACGTGGTTGGTTCCACAGTTTTCAGAATGTCATGGCCTTAAAAATATTAAAGTTCAAGGTGAAGCTGCAAGTGCTGACACTGAGGTAATAGAATCTTTTCTTGACGAACTCCTTGATATTCTTGAAGAACAAGGCTGTGATCTTCATCAAATATTTAATGTACATGAAACGGGATTTAATTTCAAGAGGATAATGTCCTGCATGTGCATTCCTAGTGTCATTGTTCGTCATTTTGTTATTAGCTGTGTTTCATAGTCTGAATTAGCTAACATTATATACTATATATATATATATATATATATATATGTATATATATATATATATATATATATATATATATATATATATATATATATATATATATATATATATATATATATATATATATATATATATATATATATATATATATATATATATATATATATATATATACAGTGTTGCCTCACTTATCGCGGTAGTTCGGTTCCGGGACCCGCCACGAACCAGCAAATCCGCGAAGTAGGATCCGCCTATATGTACATAGATATTTTAATATATTTTTACGTTTACACTGTATAAACCCTCCCTGCACTGTTAAAAAACACCCTTTACATTATAAATAACAGCAAGCAACGTAAATTTTTATGAAAGTGATAGATAAAATTACAGTGAATGAGGTGATAATGACGTGACATACATATCATTTACAATTATTTTTTCGTTTACGTACTGTATAAACCCTCCCTGCACTGTTGAAAAAACACCCTTTACATTATAAATAACAGCAAGCAACGTAAATTTTTATGAAAGTGATAGATAAAATTACGGTGAATGAGGTGATAATGACGTGACATACATACTCATTTACAATTATTTTTTCGTTTACGTTCTGTATAAACCCTCCCTGCACTGTTAAAAAAACAGCCTTTACATTATAAATAACAGCAAGCAACGTAAATTTTTATGAAAGTGATAGATAAAATTACGGTGAATGAGGTGATAATGACGTGACATACATACTCATTTACAATTATTTTTCGTTTACGTACTATATAAACCCTCCCTGCACTGTTAAAAAAACACCCTTTACATTATAAATAACAGCAAGCAACGTAAATTTTTATGAAAGTGATAGATAAAATTACGGTGAATGAGGTGATAATGACGTGACATACGTACTCATTTACAATTATTTTTTTGTTTACGTACTGTATAAACCCTCCCTGCACTGTTAAAGAAACACCCTTTACATTATAAATAACAGCAAGCAACATAAATTTTTATGAAAGTGATAGATAAAATTACGGTGAATGAGGTGATAATGACGTGACATACATACTCATTTACAATTATTTTTTCGTTTACGTACTGTATAAACCCTCCCTGCACTGTTAAAAAAAACACCCTTTACATTGTAAATAACAGCAAGCAACGTAAGTTTTATGAAAGTGATAGATAAAATTACGGTGATTGAGGTGATAATGACGTGACATACATACTCATTTACAATTATTTTTTCATTTACGTACTGTATAAACCCTCCCTGCACTGTTAAAAAAACAGCCTTTACATTATAAATAACAGCAAGCAACGTAAATTTTTATGAAAGTGATAGATAAAATTGTGGTGAATGAGGTGATATGACGTGACATACATACTCATTCACAATTAGTTTTTCGTTTACGTACTGTATAAACCCTCCCTGCACTGTTAAAGAAACACCCTTTACATTATAAATAACAGCAAGCAACGTAAATTTTTATGAAAGTCATAGATAAAATTACGGTGAATGAGGTGATAATGACGTGACATACATACTCATTTAAAATTATTTTTTCGTTTACGTACTGTATAAACCCTCCCTGCACTGTTAAAGAAACACCCTTTACATTATAAATAACAGCAAGCAACGTAAATTTTTATGAAAGTGATAGATAAAATTACGGTGAATGAGGTGATAATGACGTGACATACATACTCATTTACAATTATTTTTTCGTTTACGTACTGTATAAACCCTCCCTGCACTGTTAAAGAAACACCCTTTACATTATAAATAACAGCAAGCAACGTAAATTTTTATGAAAGTGATATATAAAATTACGGTGAATGAGGTGATAATGACGTGACATACATACTCATTTACAATTATTTTTTTGCTTACGTACTGTATAAACCCTCCCTGCACTGTTAAAAAAACAGCCTTTACATTATAAATAACAGCAAGCAACGTAAATTTTTATGAAAGTGATAGATAAAATTACGATGAATAAGGTGATGATGACGTGACACACATACTCATTTACAATAATTTTTTCGTTTACGAACTGTATAAACCCTCCCTGCACTGTTAAAAAAACACCCTTTACATTATAAATAACAGCACGCAACGTAAATTTAAAAAAAAAAATGAAAATACTGAAAATGTTTTTTTTTTCAATATTTTAATTTTTTTGCGTATACCCATAAAATAAAATAATAATTTATCCAAAAAAAACTCGATAGAGTGAGAACGCAAACCAAGAAGCGCGAATAACCGGGGTAACACTATATATATATATATATATATATATATATATATATATATATATATATATATCTATGCGGTAGTGCCCTTACACCACAAACGCCATCCCCCATGAATAATTTGTCCAAAGACCATAATTTACGAATAAATTTTGCATTGACCCCCGAATAACACTTGACTCCCGAAGACGTTTTTGCTTGCCCGGGCGACCATGTGGTTGCTTTGCTGTCAGTTCTGCATTGGTGCCCACGCTTTGTACTTCGTTCGTGTTCTGGTCGTTCTTCTTTCTTTGTACTTTTCTATTGTTTTGCCTTTACTTTAAGCTAGCCCTCATTATGTCTCATAAGAAAATGTAGTGTGTTAGTGACAGTGGTGTCAAACACCCTAGATGCATAACAGTGGAAACAAAGAAAAATAATTTCTAAGAATGAAAATGGTGTTCATGTTTCTGATATCGCCATGCAGTATAACATGGCAAAATCTACTATCTGTAATAGTTTAAAGAATAAAGATATCTAGTAGACGTCTGACTTGGCTAAAGGAGTGACTATGTTAACAAAGAATAGGGCTCAGTTTATAGAAGAGGTAGAAAAGTTATTGTTGGTGTGGATAAATGAAAAACAGCTGGTTGGAGATATTGTTAGCAAGGCCATAACATTTTTTTGCTAAAACTTTGCAAATTCACCAAGATTTAGTAGCGAACACTCGAGTTCTAATGGCGCTTAAATTTATGAATTTAAAGCCAGCAGAGGCTGGCTTGAAAAGTTTCGTCGACGAACTGGGATTCATTGCAACAATCATCCACAAAGGTAAATAAAGTACTGTACCATGTTTTATTTAGTAGAGTAGAATTCCTTTCAATTATTGATGTAATTTGCTAAGCAAATTAACGCACTCTATTATGCACTGGGACCAGCTTGGTGGTGGTGAGCACGTACCTTAAGCGGTAGGAGAAGAGGAGGAGGATGCGGGAGAACAAACGTCTACCAGCAAACGTAAACAAAGATAAAATGAAAATAAACAATAACCAAAACAAGACTAAAAAACTAGAAAAAAATTTCATTATGCAATGCCTGAATGTAAAACACATTCTACTCACTCTATATACGGTGAGCAACAGGCATGGGATGAGCGTGGTGGCGGTGAGCACGTGACATAAGCGCTAGCGGAAGAGGAGGGGGAAGCGTTAGAACGAACCCCATCTGCAAAAGTAAACAGAGATAAAATAAAAACAATTAACAAAAGCAAGACTAAAAAACTAAAAAAAAAAAATTTCATTATGCAATGCCTGAATTGCTGTAAAAAAAAAAAAAAAAAAAAGATAACACATTCTACTCCCTTTGTCATACGGTGACCATCAGGCATGGGACAAGCGTAGTGGCAGTGAGCACTTGACATAAGCGGTGTAAGAAGAGGAGAAGGAACCCCTATCCGCAAACGTAAAAAACAGTTAACAAAAGCATGACTAGAAAACTAAATTTTTTCATTTTGAAATGCCTGAATTACTGTTAAAAAAAAAAAATGTATAAAACACATTCTACTCACTCTATATACGCTGAGCAACAGGCCTGGAACAAACGTGGTGGCGGTGAGCACGTGACATAAGCAGTAGGAGAAGAGGCGGGGGAAGTATTAGAACGAGCCCCTAGCTACAAAAATAAATCAAGATACTGTAATATAAGAAGATTAATAAAAGCAAGACTAGAAAACTAAATCTTTTTATTTCACATTATGCAATGCCTGAATCACAGTAATGATGTAAATAAATATTATACACATTCTACTCACTCTATAGACAGCGAGCAGTAGACAACGAGTAGGTGATATAAGCGGTAGGAGAAGGAGGAGAAGAGGAGGAAGTGGGAAAGCCAACCTCTAATTGCAAAAATACATAAAGCCAACATAAAAAAATGAAAAGCAAGACTAGAAAACTATTTTTTTTTATTATGCGACGACTTAATATAATACTGTTGTATGATATTAAAAACATGATATAAACAAAAGGTAAACAATTACACAGGTGTATTCATCCTATATACGATGGGGCTTTTTCCTTGATGATATTATACGGCAAGTTTGTTTGCTGTTTGTTCTTAAAGCTCATCCACGTACATAGCATATTTTCCATTCTCTCCATAATATCCGATTGAGAACATGAAGACTTAGCCACAGTTAAACTAACACCAGCTTTAGCACTTCTCTTTATTTATTCCACATTTTCACGGATAGTGCTCAGCGTGCTTTCACCGAGTTGCATCGCCAATTAAATGGCCACCGTACTCTCACCATGCTCATAACGGGCCAACACTTGCAGTTTTATTTTAAGGTTTATTGCCTTTCTCGCTCATTTGGGAGTAGAAGCACTTCCACAGTCTTTTCCTGGGTGTTTACTGGCCATGATAGTATATAATCTGCAAAGTAAAAAGCGCAGGAAACACAAACACAGTTAGAACAAGAGATATATCCACGCAGTATACTGGGTAAAGAGACACTGAAGCATATGGCAGTATGGCGGGAAAGTGCCTCCTAGGCAATAGCTTATTTACTAATGTGAAAACGTTTTTTTCGAATTTTTTGCGCGGGCATTATTCGCGCATTTCATATTTTTTTACTATTACCGGTATTTTTTGGAGGCATGATTCCAATTTCGTGTATTATAACAACGTGTAAAAAATGAGCAGTATATATATATATATATATATATATATATATATATATATATATATATATATATATATATATATATATATGTACAGTGGTGACCCACGAACTTAATCCGAAAAAGTGTACTTTGGTTGGAAAGTTCGTGGGTTGGATTTGATTTTCCCTTTGAAAAGCATGTAAATCCAATTAATATATTCCAGGTTACCACAAATACTGTATTAATTTTAAAATTTTGTAAGTCATGAAAAACAGTAAATATAGGTTATAAGCACTATGTCTGTAAAAGGAAAATAGCATACATATTTAAGGAAAATAAAATTAATAATAGATATACAGTACTGTATTTACCTTCGTGGATGATTGTTGCTGGCATACATGGATGGTGGTGGAGGAGGAGGGGGAATTATTTTTTTGGAAGGAGAGTCCCCTTCCATAAAAAACGTTAGGGAATTCTTCTGATACAGGCTATATTTCTGGTGTTTTTCTCTCATTTTTCTTTTGGAAGCTGCTGCTCTGCATACTGGGAAAAGGAAGCAAACCAGAGAAATTTGTTTTTTTCTTCTTTGGTAAACTTATCTAAAAATATTCATCACATTGTTGTTTACCATATTCACTACTCTATTACCCACAGTTTTATCTGGGTGATGATTCTCAATAAAAGCCTGCACATCATTCCACATAGTAAAAATTTCTTTCAATTCTTCACTGGACACCTTTATCCTCTCATCCCCTTCTTCTGGTGACTGCTCCTCTTGGAGAATCATCGCCTGTTCACGTTGCAACTCAGTTAATTCATCCGTGGTAAGTTCTTCTTTGTGGTCCTCTACTAGCTCCTCCACATCCTCCTCATTGACCTCCAAGCCCAAACTTTTGCCCGTGGCCACAATTTCATTTACAATTTGAATAGCTAAGTCCTGCTGAAAGCCTACAAAATCTCTGTCAGTAACACAACCTGGCCAAAGTTTCCACCAGTTGGAGTTCAGCATACGATATGAGACCTCCTGCCTTGCTATTTCAATGAGGCCAATGCAGTGGAGGATATTAAAGTGGTCTTTCCAGAAATTACGAAGGGTCAAATCCGTGTCATTGGTGGCCTGAAAACACCTGGCAAAAAGACCCTTCGTACACAACATTTTAAAATTGAAATTACCTGCTGGTCCATTCCATGGGCTGGAGGATAAGAATGGTGTTGGGAGGCAGAAATTTTCCTTTATTATGTCGTAATGTATAGCAAGATCTTCTACCACACCTGGAGGATGGGCAGGAGCTTTATCCATTTTGAGGAGACACTTAAGAGGCAAATCATTTTCCTCAAGATATACCTTCACTTCTGGCGCATACACTTCAATCAACCACTCTAGGAATAAAATTTGCGTGACCCAAGCCTTTGGATATGACCTCCACATTTTTTTTTTTTTTTATGATTGTGACACCAGGACGGGTTAAAAAAAAGAATCTACCCTCATTGGGCCAGGGCACGAAGAAAACATAGAGGGAAACAGAGATGGGAAGTGTATTGTGACTTGTCAGATGTGAAGGGATAATAAGACATGTGTAATGAATATCCAAGAATATTCGGTGTTGATGTAGGCTTAGAAAGAGAGCCGTAACTGATGGAAGACTTGACATCGAACAATCCTGGACAGTCTTATTCAAGTCCACAAGCCTCTCCAGCTGTAGTATTGCAACGGGCGGTTGATGCCATGGGCCAACCTACTACATTACTGGGAGGCTAGCCTTCAATACATTATTGCGTTTAAAAACACGCAGATTTTCAGAGTGGTAAACTAAAAGAGGCTTGATCTTACAGTCCCCACTAGCATTAGCGCACAATAAAAAGGTAAGCCTGTATTTCGTTGGTTTGTGGCCAGGCATTGATTTCTTTACTTGGATTATATAGGTTCTTTTGGGCATTTTCTTACCAAAGAGTCCCGTTTCATCACAATTAATACTGGTTGCGGGATATAACTTTCATTCTCGACAAATTTAGCGAATTCCTTCACGTAAAAATCCGCTGCTCTTTGGTCGGAACTAGCCGCCTCTCCGTGTCTAATGATGATATGAATCCCAGTTCGGCGATGAAAGTGTTCAAACCAGCTTCTACTTGCTTTAAATTTGTCAAGTTTAGCACCACTAGAACTAAGAGAGTTCGCTACTAAATCTTGATGGATTTAAAAAGCCTCAGCGCATATTATGGTCTCGCCAATCCCCAACCAACTGTTTATCATTTATCCACAACAATAATAATATTTCTACCTCTTCTATCACCTGTGACCTTTTCTTTGTTAATATATTGACTCCCTTAGCCACGTTAGCTGCTTTTAAGATCTCTTTATTCTTTAATATAGTACAGCTGGTGGATATTGGCATGTTATATTGCGTGGCGAGTTCAGACAAATGCACCCCATTTTCATGTTTTGCAATAATTTCTTTTTTTGTTTCCACTGTTATGCGTCTGGGGTGTTTGATGCCAATTTAACTAATACATTTCATTTTCTTAGGAGCCATAATAAGGGCTATATTAAATCAATGGAAAATTATCAAGAACTGTGATAGAATCGCGAACGAACCACTCAGCGTGGGCGCCAATGCAGAACTGAGAGCGGCCAAGTGGAACTCACGTGGCAGTCGAGAGCGGACGAATGGGACACGTGGTGGCTTGGCCAACACATTTTTATTCGTGGGTTGGGGTCAAATTTTGTTCGCAGGTTGGTTTGTTCGTAGGTACGGGCATTTATGGCTTGGTGTCACCACTGTGTATATATATATATATATATATATATATATATATATATATATATATATATATATATATATATATATATATATATATATATATATATATATATATATATATATATATAATGAAAGTACAATGAATTAACTTCACCGTGCGTGCAACAATGCCGAACTGAGAGGAAACAAAGAGTGACCTGGGCGAATGTGGTTTCCCGGGCGGATGTGCATGTGTATGCACATTCATTCCTCGAGGATTGTTTGTGGGTCGATGCAAAATTGTGTTCCTAGGTCGATTTGTTTGTGGTTAGGGGCATTCGTTGGTGGAGGTTCCAATATATATATATATATATATATATATATATATATATATATATATATATATATATATATATATATATATATATATATATATATATATATATATATAGTGTTCCCCCAGTTATTCGTGTTTCTTGGTTCGCGTTCTCACTGTATCGCGTTTTTTTTTTTTTATAAATTATTATTTTATTTTATGGGTATATGCAAAAATATTAAAATATTTAGAAAAAAAAATTCTCAGTATTTAAATTTTTTTTATTGAAAAAAATACATATTTCATTATCTAATTGATAAAAATAATTTATTTCCCAGCCTACGAATAATAAAACAGTAAAAAATAGTAAAAAACATAAGTTTAGATAGATAGATAGATACGTTTATTGACCACATCTTTTGAAAAGTACGGTACAATCTTTACCAAAGGAATATTTGGTCCAAATTACAATGAATAAATACAATAGATTTTGTACAATCATCAAATAAGTAAATGAATTTTAAATTAATATACATTGTACTAATAACTGAATGATATACGTACATACAGTATAACTCACATTATTGCATCATGCGAAATAGTGTTCGATAGCATACAATGTATTGGGGTCGCAGCTACGTGAGCTAGCATATATATTTATATTTCCAGTAGTTTCATGATTTTATTGATAAAAAAACGTATTTATTAGCCTAAGAATAATAAAACATTAAAAAATTGTAAAAAACATAAATACTAACAGTATTGCAACATGTAAAATACGATACCGCTATCAGCGTTTCAGACAAAGACTCGTTCAGTCTAACTCACGTGTGCGCCGTTCACGTTGTGCTTATTAAACGTTTTGCTTGTGTTCTATAGCGTACAATGTATTGGGGTCGCAGCTACGTGAGCTAGCATATATATTTATATTTCCAGTAGTTTCATGATTTTATTGATAAAAAACTTATTTCTTAGCCTAAGAATAATAAAAGAGTAAAAAGTAGTAAAAAACATAAATACTAACAGTATTGCAATATGTAAAATGCAATACCGCTATCAGCGTCTTCCACCATCTTCCATTGTCTCACCTCACTCGTGTGCGCCATTCACGTTGTGCTTATTATTATTAATATGTTTTGCTTGTGATTTTTTTACTCGCACATTTTAATCTTTGCAATGCCTCCCAAGCATCCTTCATCTTCTAAGGCTTCTTGTAGTGAGCCTAAGTGGCAAAGGAAAATGTTAACCATTGTAGATAAAGTGAAACTCTTAGATATGTAGAAAGAAGGAAAAAAGTTTGTGGATGTTGGCCGCTATTTTACGTAAACGTAAAGATTATTGTAAAATACTGTACCTATGTATGTCAAGTCATCATCACCTCATTCACGGTAAGTTTTCCTATCACTTTCATAAAAAATTACGTTGCTTGCTGTTATTTATAATGTAAAGGGTGTTTTTTTAACAGTACAGGGAAGGTTTATACTGTGTAAGCGTAAAAATATATTAAAATATCTATGTACATATAGGCTGATCCTACTGTGTGGATTTCCTGGTTCGCACCTGGTCCCGGAACCGAAGTACTGCGGTATGGGGGGGGAACACTGTATATATATATATATATATATATATATATATATATATATATATATATATATATATATATATATATATATATATATATATATATATATATATATATATATATATATACACACTGTATATATATATATATATATATATATATATATATATATATATACACTGTATATATATATATATATATATATATATATATATATATATATATATATATATATATATATATATATATATATATATATATATATATATATATATATATATATATATATATATATATATATATATATATACAGTGTTACCCCGCTGTATCGCGCTTCTTGGTTCGCGGTCTCACTCTATCGCGGTTTTTTTTTGGATAAATTATTATTTTATTTTATGGGTATACGCAAAAATATTAAAATATTGAAAAAAAACATTTTCAGTATTTTCATTTTGTTTTTAAATTTACGTTGCGAGCTGTTATTTATAATGTAAAGGGTGTTTTTTTAACAGTGCAGGGAGGGTTTATACAGTACGTAAATGAAAAAATAATTGTAAATGAGTATGTATGTCAAGTCATTATCACCTCAATCACCATAATTTTTCTATCACTTTCATAAAAATTTACTTTGCTTGCTGTTATTTATAATGTAAAGGGTGGTTTTTTAACAGTGCAGGGAGGGTTTATACAGTGCAAACGTAAAAATATATTAAAATATCTATGTACATATAGGCGGATCCTACTTCGCGGATTTCCTGGTTCACGGTGGGTCCCGGAACCGAACTACCGCGATAAGTGAGGCAACACTGTATATATATATATATATATATATATATATATATATATATATATATATATATATATATATATATATATATATATATATATATATATATATATATATATATATATATATATATATATATTTTGATTGATTGCTCGTTTTCTTCAGATTTGTATAAGGTTCTCTGCTTTTTCTTTCGTTGTTTTATCAATTTCTTGTATAAATTGAGAAATTGAAAAGCTGTTGTAATTGCCCCAGAAATCATATATAATTCACTTAATATTTTTGTCAGTATTTTTAAGTGTATTTTTTTTTATTGTTAAATATGCAAACCTCTTCTCTCTAAATTTTTTTTTTTTTTAAGTTTCTTAATTAGTCTGGCAAAGTGAAAAAAATATCAATATTACCTTACGAAATTGCTAATGCAATTGTTATTAGTGTTTCTGTAATGGGAGTATTTAAGTTCTTATAATATTAAGTGTGAAAATATGTAATGAGAAAGAAGAGTTATCAAATGCTAGTTTATTATCCATTTTAAACATATAATGTCAACATATTTTATTATAATTTTTAAGCATGCTTGTTTATGTAAATGACATTTTATTACAGTGCTTTTTGGCTGATTAATCTATGAAACCATTAATGTTTGTGATAAATATGCTCTTAATATGTAACTTCTTGTACGTTATTTTGGAAATATTCTGCTGGGCTTGAATATTTTCTGTTTTGGCTGTTATAATGTAACTGATGAATTGCAGAGAGCTTCCTGTGAGTTTTGTAAAGATCGAATATGGGGTTTGGGCCGACAAGGATTCAAATGCACCCAGTGCAAGCTACTTGTCCATAAAAAATGTCATAAATTGCAAAAGGTGGCATGCAATGCTGACTTGGACACTTCCACGGATACTCTTGCTTCACATGATTCATCCACCTTGACGCAAATTGGAACTAATGGCCGGATGCCTGTACCAGAATATATGGGAGATGTCACTGGTAAGCCGGTTGCCTTGAATTTTTTACAATTAGAGTAGAATTTTATTTGAATATTCCAAGAGATTACTGTATTTTATTTGCTAGTAGCACTGGAAGGATACAGGGTACTGTAATTGGGAATCCCCTTTTATCTTTAAGTATGTATTTCTTTATTTTAGCTCTGTCATGATATTGTATTTGTCACAAACTAAAAATAGTAATGTCTTGCATTATGTATTAATTACATTGTCTTTGAGTTTTATGGAGAATACTTGACAAATACTCTTATAGATATAAGCACTTGATTTTTCTTTTCTCTAATTGCGTTATTGACCATGAGCAGAAAAGGAAACAGAATTGGATTTTCCCATTCTTTTTATGAAATGCTCTGATTATATGTATAAACTTGCTAGTCTTGCAATTTGATTCATCTGCACCGGATTGATACCTTAAAGATATGGAATTAAATATTCCCAGCAAAATATGTAAATGATCTTGAAACAATCTGCTTTGAAAGTTTGTGGAGTTAGTAATGGCGAGGTGTATCCAATTCCTTGAAAAGGTTTGGGCCTTTAAAAGTCTTACATGAAGTGCATGTTGGCAATGTTTGAACTGTTCTTTCCTAGGCTTTACTGCAGCTTGTTCTATGAAATTTCTCTAAATGCATTTAGATATGTATAGAAATTTTAAAGTTTTTTTATTTGTGCAGTTAAGGAGAGAGTGAGTAGACAGAGGATTTTTTTCAGTCTCTAATTCTGTGTAAGTAGAGTAGTGATAGAACAGTCAGAGTACTAGAACTAGGGCATATCAAAATGCAGATACTTCTTAAATATTCAGGCATATAGACCTAACATACTCATTACAGATTTATGCAGATTAATTATTTTGGCATTAATACTGTTTGTGAAATTTCTGTAAATGCATTTAGATATGTATAGAAATTGTTTATTTTTTTTTATTTGTGCGTTTAAGGAGAGAGTGAGTAGATAGAGGATTTTTTTCAGTCTCTAATTCTGTGTAAGTAGAGTAGTGATAGAACAGTCAGAGTACTAGAACTAGGGCATATCAAATGCAGATACTTCTAAAATATTCAGGCATATAGACCTAACATAGTCATTACAGATTTATGCAGATTAATTATTTTGGCTGTAATACTGTTTGTAGAAGTACTGTATAAGTATCAAAATAAGCTTGTATAATGAGTAAGAGTTGTTTTTCAGATCCTGGTATAACAGAGGAAACACCTGTGGAAATGCCATCATCAAAAGGTAAATGTACTTTCCTTTATTACATTGCCAGATTGGATTAGCTTTCATCTTATCATGTTATTTCCAATTAATTTGTGGGTGGGTTGGTGACTCCTTATAGGTCTACCTGATTATTCAGCCATTACCTGGAGATCATAGAGTCCATGTACTTTGGAAAGGAGGCTTGGGACCCAACTATATGACAGCTATATAGTTGCCCTCTGTGTTACTGTCCCTTGCCTCTGCTTTTCATTAGAAACCTATAACCTATCCTGTTCCATGGCTTTGGTAATGGAACAGTTTGGCCTCTTCTAGTAGCTTAAGGGAATAGAACAGCTCAGTCTGAATTGCTTTAGCGAGTTGCATCCCTCCTCCACTGCTGAGGCCGCGTAACAGTCGCCAAGCGGCCTCATCTCACAGGTACTGTGTGGAGATTTGTAGCTCGCGGATTGGCCGGTGCAGCGACTACTTCTTCCCATCTACCTCCAGACTCAGGAACTCACTTCCTCCTTCTGTCTTTCCTAGTTCTTATGACCTTTCATCCTTCAAAAAGCAGATCTATCGTCATCTCAGAGCCTAGTCCTCCATATCTCTGGGTCCTCTTTACTTTGACTGTTTTTGCTGTCTGTCGTTATCCTTTGTGTGACATTACCTCATCTCTGCCTTGCCCGTAACTTTTTCTTTTCCTTCGTCTTGGTATTTTCTCGTGCCCGGTCCTTTGTTGATGAGGGCAGTTTCTGCCTATCCCGGTGTCACTCTTAAAAAAAAAATAAAAAAATGCTAAAGAATAGATAATTATTTAATGTAGCTCTCTATAAGTTGACTACTATTTGTAACTATCAGTAATATTTGAAATTGTTGCCCTGATTTTGCAATTTTGGTGTTTATAGAAATATTGTTAACAGTAATAAGGGAGTGTTGAGAAAAGACTATACGTCTTTGTAAAATTAAAACTGGTAAAGGCAACAGGTTGTAAGTACTGTCTGTTTGTCGCTTTCCTTTTTGTGACATTAACTCATTCCTGCCTCTTCTTTAACCTTTTTTTCTTTTTCCTTCATCTTGGTATTTTCTCATGCCCGGGCCTTTATTAATGAGGGCAGTTTCTGCCTGTCCCGGTGTCACACTCATATAAAAAAATATATATATACATATATGTCTGTTAATAAGATATATTTTAAAGTAAGATTAAAGAGCTATGCCACTAAAACTAGTGAATTGCTTGATAGCTAACATAGAGCAAAATTCCTCAAATATTGTTGACATGATTAACATGAAATTACTTGCAAGCGGGTTTGAGCCTTAGAATAAATATTGCACTGTAATGTTATTGAGGTTTGCATCATAAGAAAAGACTCTAGCATTATAACAAGAAAGAAAAATGCATATATCTTGCCTGGAAAGGGAGAGGGCGTGTGAAATTTCAGAGTGTGGTCGAGTGGGTATTGCAGTATGACATGGATTGATTTAAAATATACTAGGAATAATAAATGTTAAAAAATATATGTTAAGGAGGCATATGAACAGAATGATAATTAAAAGATAGGTATCATAAAGACGTAATGTTAAAGAAGTAAAGAACAAAAAGTCAATGCAAACTGTAAAGACTAGTATTCATTCAAGAGAGCATGCTTAGAGATCCAAGTGCAAGTATCATTTCTCCATGTGGATAGCTATTTTAATTTTTATAGGAAATCAGTGCTGTAGTTAATGGGTTTTTTATCATCAGAACTGTTATTTAATGGCAAGATCCATAATATAGTGATACTGTAATTATAGCTTTAATCCAACTAATGATAAGGATAATACATAGGAATACTGGTAATTAAAGAAGGCAAGACTGAATTATATGGGATATAGAATATATATAGTTTGCAGCTATTTGTAGTCTCTTTTTATATATATAATGAATTTGTAAATAAGTAGTCACCGTTGCTCAAGCAGTAGCGTCCGCGACTCTGAGGCGTCAGGTCGAGGGTTTGCGCCATTCACGGTATGAGGTTTGTAAGGGCATGCATTCTTGGTTTTGATTACATCTGCCAAAATAAGTCCTTCGCAAGAAGGCAACCGCCCTAGCCCTTGGTTGAAAAGGGAGTCCGTGACGTAAAACTGGAATTAGAATTAAAATTAAATAAATTAATGAATTTTTAAATAAAGTTGTAAAGTTAATGTTGTAGCTTGTTTTAATGTTGTTTAATAGCTTTTAATATTTTGTATTATTGCCTTTATTGTGACAATCCCTGTTTTTAATAGGATCAAGTAGTGAGCCAATGACTCCCACCGGACAAGCTGGTCAGTATTGCTTGGAGGACTTTGAACTAATACGTGTTATAGGTCGAGGTTCATACGCGAAGGTGCTCATGGTTGAGCTTAAGAAGACCAATCGAATTTATGCCATGAAAGTCATAAAAAAGACACTTGTCACTGATGATGAGGTAAAAACTTATTTGTTTTTTGCTTAAGTACTTTAAGCTTTGTGCCTTATACAATTATTGTTCGTTCACTCCATTGCAGTTATCATACCTAAATTTTTGTTCTTTAACAAAAGCAATACTTTTCTTTACTAACCATTTCCAGCATTTGTTTTCAAGCAATATTGCTGGCAGGATGATTGTTTATGAACTAAAAATTATGCTATACTGTACATATTAATACCGTTAGGCTACATTTCTTATTAAGAAGTTATTTTCAGGATATAGACTGGGTCCAAACCGAAAAACATGTTTTTGAAACTGCCTCCAATCATCCATTTTTGGTAGGCCTTCATTCGTGCTTCCAGACTCCGTCCCGTTTATTCTTTGTGATTGAGTTTGTACGTGGTGGCGATTTGATGTTCCATATGCAGAGACAGCGTCGCTTGCCCGAAGAACATGCTAGGTTTTATGCAGCTGAAATTTGTTTAGCGCTTAACTTCCTCCATGAGAAAGGTAAGTTTTAATCTCTCTCTCTCTCTCTCTCTCTTTTATTTTATTTATTTAATTTATTTATTTATTTATTTATTTATTTATTTTTTTTTTTTTTAAAGATGATTATGCTTTTTAATATATAGGCAAGGCCATAGGAATTCCAGTCAAAATGATATGTACAACTGAAAATTGGATGTAGTTCAATATACTGTTTCAGTCTTATTTATTACAGAAAAATGTTTTCCATCCAATCCCATACATCCCAGTATCCACAAATTTGACACCACCATACAGTAACATGTAAACCTATCAACCCACATATTCAGCTTAAAGCAATTTGTCCTAAAAATACTGTACATATTTCAGCTTTTGCATTACAGTTCTTTGTTCTAGCAGAAACCTTTCATATATTGCTCTTTTCTCCCTCTTCAATTTACTAAGTTTGTCATTCCACTGTTCACATGCTTAAATCTAATGACTTTCCGTTCCATTGAAAGTTTGTCAGACATTCATAAATTCATCTAAAACCCTCGTACTCTTTACTGCTTTTCTCACTACATGTATGATAATCATCTACATTTATCAAGATTCTTTGCTCATTATTACATTCACCCACTGGATGCTTGAATTAATATATTCTCATTCTTACATTCACCCACTGGATGCTTGAATTAATATATTTCCACTCCCAGCACTCACTTCCTTTAGACATCATTTAGTATTATTGCTATTCCCTCACTAGCTTGTGTGAAAGTCAAGATTCTTTAAGTAATTCAAAAAGTGTAGTGCCCCTACATCTTTCCTTCAGTTAAAACTGACCACACACATTTATACATACAACTCTAGGGGAGTGGGATATTTTATTCTCCCAGCATCTTACTCTTCCTTTCGATTGCTTAGTAACAAGAAAAGTTCACATAGAAAAGAGGTTGCTAATTTTGCCCTCCCCATTATTTGCTGTCTCCCACTCTTACACCTTTTAGTCAGCTGTTATAGTGGTAAAAATGCAAGTAAAGTTTGCTTTTTGACTCAACATTAGCAATGGAATATATGTAATTACTTTTTATAATCTTAACATTGTCAAATTGTTATATAGTAACTAAAAGGATTGTAAATGATGATTTTAATATCTGCCATGTTAAAAGTGTTAGATTATACCTGTCTTACTTATCAAAATTATATAGTTTGTAAAGTTGAATAAACATTATATCCATTAATGCCCTTTAGGGTAGATCTTGACTATCAATTTACTCACACTTAAAGTTCTTGTAATGATCCAACTGCGTCATTTAGGGTTTTTTGGAAATTATAGTTATTAAAATTGTTTTTTTCTCTTTTTCTTGATAGGCATTATTTACAGGGACCTTAAGCTTGACAATGTATTGCTGGACCATGAAGGACATATCAAATTAACTGATTATGGCATGTGCAAAGAAGGCATTCGTCCAGGAGACACTACCTCCACATTCTGTGGAACACCTAATTACATCGCACCAGAGATCTTGCAGGGTGCAGAATATAGCTTTAGGTAACAGTATTCCAATTTACTGAACTTATGATGAAAAATTTTAATTTTTTGTTTGAAAATATTTCATTGTGTTTCTGATATAATTATATATTTACATGATGCCATATACTGTATGGCTAAAGCTAGTAAAATATAGAAATGCAAGTTTTTCCTCACTATCTGCACATCATCACTCAGCTCTGTCTCTGTTCTGTAATAAGAAAGAAAACTTTCAAGGTGACACTAAGATATATATATATATATATATATATATATATATATATATATATATATATATATATATATATATATATATATATATATATATATATATATATATATATATATATATATATATATATATATATATATATATATATATATATACATACACCTAGTTCCCAGAATAACGCCTAGATAGGTTCTCAGAAGTGACGGGTAAATGGAAAATCACGTGAAAAAATGAGTCATATTCCATAGGACCTGTAGTTATTTATATTAACATGCAAATAGTGTATAGTATAAAAGATATACAGATTTACTGTACAGTAAACAATTATTATGCGGTGGGCAATAGGCATACACTGGGATGCGCATGGTGGCCAGTGTTGCCAGATAAAACGGGTGTTTTTATTTTCAAGCATATGGTACATTTTAGGATATATATTAATTACAAGATGGTAGTACTGTAATATAAATAAAAATGTACTTCATCTTTAAGATACTTGAAAGAACTTACCAGCTTACATGTGTATTTTTTATATTTATAATTTCTCTCATTCATCTATTCTGGCAACACTGATGGTGGTGGTGAGCACAAGGATGCAAGCGTTTTGCCACCTCCGTATCAGCTGATGCATCCTCGTACGCTATTTCCCCGATATTATATCAAAAGTTTGTTTACTGTTTGTTCTTAATGCTTTTTTCCATTATCTTCATAATATCCGATCGCATTAAGCAGTAGAAGAGGAGGAGGCTGCGGGAGAACAAACCTCTATCGGCAAAAGTTCTGTCACACTTCTGTATCAGCTGATGCACCCTCACACGCTATATCCCTGACGATATTATATCAAAAATTTGTACTGTTTGTTCTTAATGCTTTTTTTCAATTTTCTTCATAATATTCGATCGCATTAAGTGGTAGAAGAGGAGGAGGATGCGGGAAAACGAACCTTTATCGGCAAACGTTTTGTCACTCTTCCGTATCAGCTGATGCACCCTCGCACGCTATTTCCCTGACGATATTATATAGAAAATTTGTTTGCTGTTTGTTCTTAACGCTTTTTTTTTCAATATTCTTCAAAATATTCTATCACATTAAGTGGTAGAAGAGGAGGAGGATGCGGGAGAACGAACCTCTATCGGCAAACTTTTTGCTACTTCCGTATATGCTGATGCACCCTCGCACGCTATTTCCCTGACAATATTATATCAAAAGTTTGTTTGCTGTTTGTTCTTAATCTGTTTTTCAATTTTCTTCATAATATCCAATTGCATTAAGCAGTAAAAGAGGAAGAGGATGGCGGAATAGTGCCTCCGAGGCGGTCGATTTTTTGCTAAAATGAAATTTTTTTTTTCTAATTATTTTGCATGGGCGTTATTTGCAAATTTCGTATTTTTTTACTATTATTTTTTAGGGGTGTTATTGCAATTTCGCTGATAAAAAAAAATGCTGAAAAAATGAACAAGGTTGTATATATATATATATATATATATATATATATATATATATATATATATATATATATATATATATATATATATATATATATATATATATATATATATAGACACTCCCCAACTTCCAAATGAGTTAGGTTCTAGTAGTCCATTTGTAAGTACAATTGTTTGCAAGTTGTATATAGGTTAAAAAAGTACTGAATAGCACATAAATTTGCGCTACTTTACAGTACTTAGGATAAAGACGCTTTATTATTACATAAAACATAAAGTATACAATATTAATGAATTTTAATACAGTAATAATTATGTTTGTCTTTTAGATTATATATATTTAGCATTATGTTGGGTACCTACGTTCGAATTTAGGTGTTTTCCAACTTACGATGAAATCTGGATTACGACAGCTGTCAGGAAGGGAACCCTGTCTTACATCGGGGATCCCCTGTTTTTATATATATATATATATATATATATATATATATATATATATATATATATATATATATATATATATATATATATATATATATATATATATATATATATATATATATATATACATACAGAGTATATATATATTGAGATTGATCGGTCATTCCCGCATTTTATTCTTTGAAAATATCACGCGTGATAAAAGAAAAAACTTTAAAAATGGATTCATGTGTATTTCTCAATGCCCTGTGGTGGCAGGCAGTGCCCTGTGGTGGCGGGTAGTGCCCTTTGGTGGCGGGCACAGCATTAAAGAATAGCCCCAACGCATTCCCTGCGTGTCGTAAGAGGCGACTAAAAGTGGACGGGGCGAGGGGACTAGGAATTCCTCCCTTGTCTTAACCTCCTGCAAGACGTCAAAGAAGAAGGGAAATAGAGGGGAGAATAACTCTTCCCCAAACTCTAGTTTTGGGGTGTTTAAATGTGCGTGGTTGTAGTACGATAGAGAGCAAAAGATGTGATATTGGATATATGTTTGGTAGGAGGAGAATGAATATATTGGCATTGTGTGAGACGAAGATGAAAGGAAAAGGAGAAGTGACATTTGGTGATGTGACATGTAGTGTGTCTGGGGTTGAAAGGGGGAGAGCAAGAGAAAGTGTGGCATTATTGTTGAGTGTATGGATGGTAAATAAGGTAGTGGAATGGAAAGAAGTGTCATCTAGGCTGATGTGGGTGAGGGCTAGGATAGGTAGGGAATGTTGGGCTTTTGTTAATGCGTATGGGCCAGGATGTGAGAGAAGTGAGGAAGAGCGGGATAAATTCTGGAATGAGTTAACTAGGTGTGTGGATGGTCTGAGTAGAAAGAACTATGTAGTTGTGTTGGGTGACTTGAATGCCAGAGTGGGTGATGGAGAGGTAGGTGTTGTAGGAAAGTATGGGGTACCAGGTGGGAATGAGAGTGGCGAGAAACTGTTAGATATGTGTGTGGAACAAGATTGGTGATAGGTAATAGTTTTTATTAAGAAGTTAATAAATAAGTATACATGGATGAGAGTGGCAAATGGAAGAGTGTAAGAAAGAGCATTGATGGATTATGTGTTTTTAGCAAAGAGCATAATTGGTAGAGTGAAAGATGTGCATGCATTTAGGGGTGTGGCTGCTGGGATGTCTGATCATTTTTTGGTTGAAGTGAAAGTGATAGTAGCAAAGGAGTGGGGAAATAGAGTGGGGGATGTAGAAGGGGAATGGTGAAGGTGGAAGAGTTGAAAAAGCCAGAGAGGGGACAGGAATATCAGGAAAGGTTGAAAGTGGCATATGACTGGGTGAAAGAAAGAAAGTTGGGGAGTTAGAGGAGTAATGGGGGTTGATGAAGGAATGTTTGTGGGACATGCAAGTGATGTGTGTGGAAAGAGGTTTGTTGGAGGTGGCATGAGGAGGGGCAGCAAGTTGTGGAATGAAGGGGTGAAAATGAAGGTGGAAGAGAAAAAGAGGGCTTTTGAGGAATGGCTGCAGTGTAAAAGTAGGGAAAAGTATGAAAGATATAGGGAGAAAAATGTGGAAACCAAGCGGAAGGTAGAGGAAGAGAAGAGGTTGGCAAATGTTAGGTGGGGACAGGATTTTAGTAAGTCATATGAGGAGAATAAAGAGAGGTTTTGGAAAGAAGTGAAGAGAGTAAGGAAGGGTGGATCGAGGATGGAAGAGACAGTGAAAGATGTGAATGGACAGATGTTAAGAGGGAGCGATGCAAGGAAAAGATGGGCAGAATATTTTGAGTGCTTGCTGAATATTGAGGAAGATAGAGAGGCAGCTATAGTGGCAGTGGGGGGTGTTCAAGTGCCAGTAATGGGAGATGAAAATGAGAGAGAGATTACAAGAGAGGAGGTGAAAAGGGCATTGTATGAAACAAAAGCAGGTAAAGCACTGGAATGGATGGTGTGAGAGCGGAGATGTTGAAAGAAGGGGGTGTGACTGCATTGGAATGGTTAGAGAGAGTGTTTCATATATGCTTTGTTGTCAATGGTTCCCGTGGAATGGGTGATTGCTTGTATAGTGCCCTATACAAAGGTAAGGGAGATGTGTATGAATGCAGTAATTTTAAGGGTATAAGTTTGTTGAGTGTGGTAGGAAAAGTGTATGGTAGGATACTGGTTAATAGGATTAGGGAAAAGACAGAAAATGTGATCGCAGAAGTGCAGAGTGGTTTTAGGAGAGGTAGAGGTTGTATAGATCAGATTTTTATAGTTAGGCAGTTACGTGAGAAATATTTAGCAAAGGGTAAGGGTGTGCAGTTTGCATTTTTGGACCTGGAGAAAGCGTATGATACAGTTGATAGAGAGGCAATGTGGAATGTTTTGAGATTATATGGAATTAATGGTAAATTGTTGCGTGCAGTGAAGAGTTTGTATGAGGGCAGAAGAGCTTGTGTAAGGGTAGGGAATGAAATGAGTGAGTGTGGGACTGAGACAGGGATGTGTGATGTCACTATGGCTGTTTAGTTTGTATATTGATGGTGTCGTAAGAGAGGTGAATGAGCGTGTGTGTGGTGGAGGTTTGAGAATGGTAGATGGGGATGATAATGAGTGGGAGCTGAATCAGTTGCTGTTTGCAGATGATACTGTGGTGGTGGCAGATTCAGAGGAGAAGCTGTGTCAGAAATGGGAATGGTGTGTGAGAGAAGGAAGTTACGAGTGAATGTGGGAAAGAGTAAGGTTATGAGGTGTACAAGAAATGAGGATGGTGCTGGATTGAATGTTATGTTGAATGGAGAGACACTTGAGGAAGTTGATCAGTTTAAGTATTTAGGCTCCGCTATAGCTGCAAATGGTGGAGTGGAAGCAGATGTGTGTCACAGAGTGAATGAAGGATGTAAAGTGTTGGGTGCGTTGAAAGGAGTGATGAAGAATAGAGGGTTGGAAAAAAATGTTAAGAAATTTTTGTATGAGAAAGTGGTTGTGCCAACTGTGATGTATGGATCAGAGTTATGGGGTATGAAAGTATTTTAGAGACGGAAACTAAATGTGTTTGAGATGAAATGCATGCGGAGTATAATTGGTGTATCTCGGTTGGATAGGGTTAGGAATGAAGTGGTGAGAGCAAGAACTGGTGTAAGGAGAGAAATTGCAGCCAGAGTAGATATGAATGATCTGAGATGGTTTGGCCATGTGGAAAGGCTGGATGATGATAGACTGCTGTAATGGGTGATGAATGCGAGAGTTGATGGGAGTAATGCTAGAGGGAGGCCTAGGTTAGGATGGATGGATGGAGTAAGGAGAGCCCTGAATGATAGGAGGATGGATGTGAGGGAAGCAAGCGATTGTGCTAGGAATAGGAATGAGTGGCGAGCGATTGTGACGCAGCTCTGATGGGCATCTGCTGTTTCCACAGGGCTGCATCTCACAGATGTAGCCCTGTGGTAGGGGCAGTAGGGGAGTTGGCAGTTGTGAAGCGACACAGGTTGTGGAAGAGCCGGGACGATGGCTGTGGCACTCCAGCAGTGCCATCTGAACGGTCGCTAGCTCCCTCGTCATTGCCCATAAAGCAAAGTAATCCCCTTATTGTTTTCTTTTTTTTATGTCGGCTACCCCCAATTAAAAGGGGAAACAGCCAAAGTAGATTGAATATATATATATATATATATATATATATATATATATATATATATATATATATATATATATATATATATATATATATATATATATATATATATATACCTAGTTCTTAGAATAACACAAAGATAGGTTCTCAGACGTGCCGCGTATTGTAATTTTTGCGTAATGTAGCGCGTCATTTTCCATAAGAAACAATGATAATGGGCATAGATACGTTCCTTATTGAAAGAAAAACGATAAAAAGTCAGTAACATCAGAACATGTTAATCCCTAATTAACAATATAGATCAGGCTAATCCTAGTGCACGGCCTATGTTTATAGTAGTTTCTCCCTTTTCCTTAATACATATTTAAATACAGTATATATGAAATGAAAATTAAACAAAGGCCCAATAAGCTAAACTAAACAGAAACAATGATGAAAATGACTGGATATACAGGGTGTCCCCATTTTACATCGGGGTTCCGTTCCTGACAGCTGACATAACCCGGATTTTGATGTAAGTCGGAAAACACATAAATTCGAACCTAAATCCCCTACCAATGCTAAAAATAGATACTCTTAAACCTAGAAACATAATCTAAGACAAAATTAGTAAAACTATACTTAGCAGTAGTGCTTACCTTTTCTTGTGCAATCTAAAACATAAAAGTACACTACAGTACAGTACAATATTGCTTACCTTTACTTGTGTAAAGGTAAGCACACTGGAAGGGGTGTTGCAAGTGTTGGTAACCCACCTCCTTAAGTATTTCTGCTAACACACTGGGAAACTTTTTTGCTGCTTTCTCATCGCCACTAGCACCTTCACCTTGCACCCTTAAGTTATGCAAAATAGCGCAACTCTTAAAACGATTAAGCCAACCCCTACTGGCCAAAAAGTCTTCACTTTCACACCCTTCCTCCTTTTCTCTTTTCAAGGCATCAAACAATATTTTAGATCATGAGGTGACTACGCTGCTTAATAATTACAGCGAACATCATGTTCGCTGATGCAGTCTCTATATTTAATGATCTTCACCACATCGTACGGGCTAATCCGAGTGCGTGACCTATGTTTGTAGTAGTTTCTTCCTTTTCCGACCGTTTTACTATTTCAGCTTTCACTTCCATGGTGATGGCTTTTCTTCGTAGCACTGCCATCAGAACTATCACCACTATGAGCGAACACGAGCAAAACCAACGAGAAAGCAGATGGACATTAGAAACAATATGACGGGCGAGAGTAAACTGAGCAGTGGTTCTTCTTCCCCTTCTATTGCTGCGTGACACCATATTCTTTTGTAATGCTCAACAGAGTATTTCGCATAAAATCATATATATGGCTATGTGTTTGGTAATTTTGTATATAAGTTCAGTATAATCAAATACAGAAATAAATAAATAAATAAAGCCACTATCTTGATACAGTATATACAAATACAGCTGTGCTGCTAGCTGTGTATTCGTTCGCCGCTCCCTAAAACTGTTCAGCACGCGCAGTTTGAATTTATGGCACATGCCAGGTAGGTTGAAAAATTAATTTAGTATTAATTTATTAATTATTTTTTGGCCTCCAATGTAAGGCAGAGCGACAAAAAGCGGGTACACCTTGTACAACAAAAAGAAACATAAAATATATATATATATATATATATATATATATATATATATATATATATATATATATATATATATATATATATATATATATATATATATATATATATATATATATATATATATATATATATATATATATATATATATATATATATATATATATACAGTAATCCCACACTATATTGCGGTTCACCTTTCGCAAATTCAGTGCATATATATATCTCTCTCTCTCTCTCTCTCTCTCTTTTTTTTATGCAAGAATATTAAAATATTAAGAAATTTAAATTTTCAGTATTTTCATTATTTTATTAAAAAAAAAAAATTCCATTATTTTATTGATAAAAAAAATTATTTTCCAGGCTAAGAATAATAAAACAGTAAGAAATAGTAAAAAAAACATGAATTTAAACATGTAACTCTGCACCATAGAAAGTACTATACCGGTATCAGCGTTTCGGTAAACACAAAGGGTCGCACCTAGATGAGCTAGCACATATTAAAATTTGCAGTATTTTCATTATTTTATTGATAAAAAAATGTATTTCCTAGCCTAAGAATAATAAAACAGTAAAAAATAGTAAAAAAACAAATTTAAACATGTAACTCACAGTATTGCATCATGTAAAATACGATACCGGTATCAGCATTTTGAAAAACGAAAAAGGTTGCACCTACGTGAGCTAGCTCATATTCAAATTTCCAGTATTTTCATTATTTTATTGATAAAAAATAGTATTTCCTAGCCTAAGAATAATAAAACAGTAAAAAATAGTAAAAAACTTAAATTTAAACATATACACTCACAGTATTGCACCATGTGAAATATTGTACGATATCGTACACTCTATTGGCATCTTGGAAAACGCAAAGGTTTGCACCTATGTGAGATAGTTCATGGGATGCTATTGGCTGAAAGGGTGGGAGATGACGAGTCACAGAATTGTTTTTCTGTACGTTCTTTATCATGGGGTCTGATTTGCTTTTTGATTGAAACTTGATTCTCCCACCATCTTCCCTTGTCTTGCCTCACCCGTTGTCTAACTCACATGTGCGCTGTTCGCATTGTGCTTCTTAATACATTGTGCTTGTGATTTTTTTTACTCACATTTTTCAATCTCCGCAATGCCTCCCATGCGTCCTTCATCTTGTAAGGCTTCTGGTAATAAGCCTAAGTGGCAAAGGAAGATGTTGAACATAGCAGATAAGGTAAAACTGTTAGATATGCTGAAGGAAGGAAGAAGGTTTGCGGATGTCGGCCGCCATTATGGCCTCAACGAATCTACTGTTTGATACATCAAAAAGAACAAGGCAAATATCAGGAAAACAGCGACTATTTCATTTAGTAAAACAGCGAAGAGGGTCGTAACACCCTGCAATAAGGTAATAGTGCGGATGGAATCTGCTTTGGCCCTGTGGATTGCTGATTGCAGAAAGAAGAACATCAGCGTAGACACCAGTATCATACAAACAAAGGCGAAGAAGCTGTACGAGACATTCTCTGCAAACGAACCCTACGATGACAGTGGCGACCGTGGAAAGGAGAGAGAAGATATTGACGACCCACAACCAGGACCCTCCAGCGATACTCCACCGAGGAAACAATCGTTCGTGGCAAGCAAGGGATGGTTCGCCAAATTTCAAAAACACTATGGCCTAAAGAGTGTTTCGGTTTATGGCGATGCTTCCTGTGCAGATACAGCTGCAGCTGAAGATTATGTAAACAACGATTTTAAGAAAATTATTGCTGAAGGGGAATATGCTCCTGAGCAAGTGTTTCACCTAGATGAGACTGGGTTGTTTTGGAAGAGAATGCCTTCTCGCACTTTTCTCTTCAAGGAAGAAGCTAAAGCCTCGGGGATTCAAAGCGCACAAACACCACATTACCCTCATCATGTGCGGGAATGCTGCTGGCTTCATGTTTAAGCCCAGGCTTATCTACAAGTCTAAGAACCTTAGGGCTTTGAAGAATAAGAATAAGAATCTGCTGCCAGTGTATTGGATGCATAATCCTAAGTCCTGGATCACAAAAAGCCTCACATCGGACTGGTTTCACCAATGCCTTATCCCTCAGGTCAATATTTATCTTGCGGAAAAGGGCCTTGAATCTAAAGTCCTTCTTTTGATGAATAATGCTGGTGGCCACGAAACTGATCTCGAATATGACGGTGTTCAAGTAGAGTTCCTGCCACTGAATACAACATCACTGATTCAGCCTATGGACCAAGGCGTTATTTGTGCGTTCAAGGCCCTCTTCACACGTAATGCCCTGGTGAACCTGGTTGAATCCATGGATTCGGACAAAGAATTCTCAATGAATACTTACTGGCGTAACTACACGATTGCTACATGCCTTCAAAATATTCAGAATGCAATCAAAGAGATGAAGCCAGCCACAATCCATGCCAGCTGGAAGAACTTGTGGCCCGAAGTCCTCTACGACTACAAGGGATTCGCTCCTGACGAAGTCCATAACTCGGCAGTTGCGAAAGCTGTGAAGTTGGCTGCATTTCTAGGAGGAGAAGGCTTTGAAGATATGACTCACAAAGACGTGAATGAACTGATCGACTGCCACTCGCAGCTCTTGACTGATGAAGACATGGAGGAAATGACCAAATCAGCGAGCGAAGAAGAGGAAGAAGAACAACCAGAGGAAACTCAAAAAGAAATCGAAGAACCTGGCCTTACACTCGAACGTCTGGCAGCCATGTTTGAACATGTGAAAGCAGTCCAACAACTCTCGCAATAACATGATGATAATATGGTTCGTATGGTGACCTTCTGCATTCTTCTAGATGATGCCATAATTCCTTACAAGACCATCTTCGCACAAAAGAAGAAACCGCAACAGCAACTCCCCATTAACATGTTCTTCTCTCGCAAAAGCAGCCGTAAACCTGTCACTCGCTGCGTGTAGAGTCTATACACGTCATCATCACCTCATTCACGGTAAGTTTGCCTGTCACGTTCATAAAAATTTACGCTTGCATGCTGTTATTTATAAAGTAAAGGGTGGTTTTTTTAACAGTGCAGAGAGGGTTTATACAGGAAGGGGAAAAATATATGTAAAATATCTATGTATATGAGTATGTCACGTCATCATCACCTCATTCACGGTAAGGTTACCTATTACTTTCATATAATTATATGCTTGCACGCTTTTATTAATAAAGTAAAGGGTGGTTTTTTAACAATGCAGGGAGGGTTTATACAGTAAAGGTAAAAATAAATGTAAAATACCTATGTAAATTGGGTGATCCTACTTCGTGGATTTTCAAATATTGCGGCCATTCCTGGAGCCGAACCCCCGTGATAAACGAGGGATATATATATATATATATATATATATATATATATATATATATATATATATATATATATATATATATTAGGAAAAGCCCATTAAATAAAAACACAGAAAATAGATATATATATATATATATATATATATATATATATATATATATATATATATATATATATATATATATATATATATATATATATATATATATATATATATATATATATATATATATATATATATATATATATATATATATATATATATATATATAGACAGTGTTACCCCAGTTATTCGCGCTTCCTGGTTCGCTTTCTCACTCTATCGCAGTTTTTTTTTGGATAAATTATTATTTTATTTCATGTGTATATGCAAAAATATTAAAATATTAAAAAAAAAATTCTGTATTTTCATTTTTTTTTTAATTGAAAAAAACATATTTCATTATCTAATTGATAAAAAAAGATTATTTCCCAGCCTACGAATAATAAAACAGTAAAAAATAGTAAAAAACATAAATGTAGATAGATAGAAAGATAGATAGATACATTTATTGACCACCTCTTTTGAAAAGTACAGTATAATCTTTACAAAAGGAATAATTGGTCCAAATTACAGTGAATAAATACAATAGATTTTGTACAATCATCAAGTAAGTAGATGAATTTTAAATTAATATACACTGTACTAATAACTGAATGATATACGTACGTACAGTATAACTCACAGTATTGCATCATGCGAAATAGTGTTCGATAGCGTACAATGTATTGGGGTCGCAGCTACGTGAGCTACCATATATATTTATATTTCCAGTAGTTTCATGATTTTATTGATAAAAAAAGTATTTATTAGCCTAAGAATAATAAAACAGTAAAAAATAGTAAAAAACATAAATACTAACAGTATTGCAACATGTAAAATACGATACTGCTATCAGCGTTTTGGACAAAGACTCGTTCAGTCTAACTCACGTTTTGCTTGTGTTCGATAGCGTACAATGTATTGGGGTCGAAGCTACGTGAGCTAGCATATATATTTATATTTCCAGTAGTATCATGATTTTATTGATAAAAAGAACGTATTTCTTAGCCTAAGACTAATATAACAGTAAAAAATAGTAAAAAACATAAATACTAACAGTATTGCAACATGTAAAATAAGATACCGCTATCAGCGTTTCGGACAAAGGCTTCCACCATCTTCCATTGTCTCGCCTCACTCGTGTGCGCCATTCATGTTGTGCTTATTATTATTAATATGTTTTGCTTGTGATTTTTTTACTCGCATATTTTAACCTTTTCAATGCCTCCCAAGCATCCTTCATCTTCTAAGGCTTCTTGTAGTGAGCCTAAGCGGCAAAGGAAAATGTTAACCATTGTAGATAAAGTGAAACTCTTAGATATGTTGAAAGAAGGAAAAGAGTTTGTGGATGTCGGCTGCTATTTTACGTAGACATAAAAAGTATTGTAAAATATGGAACCTATTAATGTCAAGTCATCATCACCTCATTCATGGTAAGTTTTCCTATCACGTTCATAAAAAAATTACGTTGCTTGCTGTTATTTATAATGTAAAGGGTGTTTTTTTTAACAGTACAGGGAGGGTTTATACTGTGTAAACGTAAAAATACATTAAAATATCTATGTACATATAGGCTGATCTCTACACCACGGATTCCCGGGTTCGCGCCGGTTCCCGGAACCGAACTACTGCGATAAGTGATGCAACACTGTATATATATATATATATATATATATATATATATATATATATATATATATATATATATATATATATATATATATATATATATATATATATATATATATATATTTAATAATTTTTTTTTTAATTTAATGGGCTTTTCCTACCATTTTAGACTGTATGTTAACAGATCAGTGTTATATATATATATATATATATATATATATATATATATATATATATATATATATATATATATATATATATATATATATATATATATATATATATATATATATATACACAGTGTTCCCCGGTTATTCGCGTTTCTTGGTTCGCGTTCTCACTGTTATTATTTTATTTCATGGGTATAGGCAAAAATATTAAAATATTAAAAAAATAATTCTCGGTATTTTAATTTTTTTTTATTGAAAAAAAACATATTTCATTATCTAATTGATAACAAAAAATTATTTCCCAGCCTACTAATAATAAAACAGGAAAAAATAGTAAAAAACATAAATTTAGATAAGTTTATTGACCGCCTCTTTTGAAAAGTATAGTATAATCTTTACAAAAGGAATATTTGGTCCAAATTACAATGAATGAATACAATAGATTTTGTACAATCATCAAATAAGTAAATGAATTTTAAATTAATATACATTGCACTAATAACTGAATGATATATGTACGTACAGTATAACTCACAGTACTGCATCATGCGAAATAGTGTTCGATAGCATACAATGTATTGGGGTCGCAGCTATGTGAGCTAGCATATATATTTATATTTCCAGTAGTTTCATGATTTTATTGATAAAAAAAACGTATTTATTAGCCTAAGAATAATAAAACGGTGAAAAATAGTAAAAAACATAAATACTAACAGTATTGCAACAAGTAAAATACGATACCGCTATCAGCGTTTTGGACAAAGACTCGTTCGGTCTAACTCACGTGTGCGCCGTTCACGTTGTGCTTATTAAACGTTTTGCTTGTGTTTGATGGCGTACAATGTATTGGGGTCGCAGCTATGTGAGCTAGCATATATATTTATATTTCCAGTAGTTTCATGATTTTATTGATAAAAAATACCTATTTCTTAGCCTAAGAATAATAAAAGAGTAAAAAATAGTACATACATACATACATATACCTTGGCTGTTTCCCCCTTAAATTGGGGGGTAGCCGACATCAAAAAAGGAAAACAGTTTGGGGAGAAGTTATATAGTAAAAAACATAAATACTAACAGTATTGCAACATGTAAAATACGATACCGCTCTCAGCGTTTTGGACAAAGGCTCCCACCATCTTCCATTGTCTCGCCTCACTCGTGTGCGCCATTCACGTTGTGCTTATTATTATTAATATGTTTTGCCTGTGATTTTTTTTCTCGCATATTTTAACCTTTGCAATGCCTCCCAAGCATCCTTCATCTTCTAAGGCTTCTTGTAGTGAGCCTAAGCGGCAAAGGAAAATGTTAACCATTGTAGATAAAGTGAAACTCTTAGATATGTTGAAAGAAGGAAAAAAGTTTGTGGATGTCGGCTGCTATTGTACGTAAACGTAAAACTTATTGTAAAATACTGTACCTATGTATGTCAAGTCATCATCACCTCATTCACGGTAAGTTTTCCTATCACTTTCATATAAACTTACGTTGCTTGCTGTTATTTATAATGTAAATTGTGTTTTTTTAACAGTACAGGGAGGGTTTATACAGTGTAAACGTAAAAATACATTAAAATATCTATGTACATATAGGCTGATCCTACTCCGCGGATTTCCTGGTTTGCGCCGGGTCCCGGAACCGAACTACTGCGATAAGAGAGGTAACACTGTATATATATATATATATATATATATATATATATATATATATATATATATATATATATATATATATATATATATATATATATATATATATATTTTCGTTGTTTTATTTAATGGGCTTTTCCTACCATTTTAGACTGTATGTTAACAGTTCAATGATATATATATATATATATATATATATATATATATATATATATATATATATATATATATATATATATATATATATATATATAACAAAAAGAAATTTTAAAAAATAATAGTAGATAGGATAAATATATCTACATAAGTGGAAAATAAAAAAAATATATGAAGATAATGAAAGTAATAAAAAAAGTAAAATTAAAAATATTAAAAATAATAAGACTAATACTACTAATAATGCTAATACTAATAACAATAACTGATAATAATAATACCAATAATTATAATAATAACAGTAACAAGAATAATATTAATAATAGCCATAACATCAACAATAATAATAATAATTATGAAAATGATAATTGTAAAAATGACAAAATAATGAAGACAATGAACAGAATAAAAATGATTTTAAAAAACGCATTAAAATTAGAGAAATACACAAAGAGAAACCACAATATAACTGAGAGTTTAGCTTGCAGTATGACATTGTTGAGGCTGTGTTTCAGAAGAGTTTTATTAGTTATGTCAGGGCTCCATTTCCCCTTAGGTAATCTGATATTATATTTAAATTCAGTGAGGGATTATATCACAATTTACTGCTTAAAATGACAACTGCTTTTGCGTAACATAGTGGCACCACTCCAATCAATACTGTGATTTTGTTTGATGATGTGTGCTAAAAATGCCAAATTTTCTTGATTATATCTTACTGCTTTCTTGTATTCAGATATTCTTTAGGTTAGAGAACAACTTGTCTGTCCTATATGTATAGTGTATTGCAATCATGACAGTTGATCTGATATACTCCCGCATTAATTTACTTTTTTTTTGACTAGCGTTAATTAATTCTTAGAGTGATGGGATTGTGAAAAGTTAGTGGGGAATGTTTGCCTAAAGCATCATTTATGACACCTAGCATTTGGTGAAAAGGAAGAAAGATTTTGTTGGTAAATGTATTCTCTTTAGGGGACCTGGGTGAAATCACCCAGGACCCCTAAAGAGATTACTTATTTGACAATAATAATAATAATAATGATAACAATAATAAAAATGGATTAAGCTGACTTAATCTATGAGAGAGAGAGAGAAGAATGATCACATTGCTGTATATATATATATATATATATATATATATATATATATATATATATATATATATATATATATATATATATATATATATATATATATATATATATATATATATATATATATATATATATATATATATATATATATATATCTATATATATACACAGTAATCCCTCGCTATTTCTCGGTTCACCTATCGCAGATTCAGTGTATCGCGGATATATATATATATATATATATATATATATATATATATATATATATAATATATACACAGTGTTACCCCGGTTATTCGCGTTTCTTGGTTCACGTTCTCACTGTATCACGGGTTTTTTTTTTGGCAAAAAATAAAATAAATAAGTAAATAAATAAATAAATAAAATAAAGATTATTGTGACACCAGGATGGGCCAAAAAATGATAAAATAAAGCAGACTTTATCAGGTTGTAAAGAGAAACAGAGATGGAGAGTGTAATGACCTGTCAGATGTGAAGGGATTATAAAAGATGTGTAATGAATATCCAGCTCTCTGCTGGGTTTTAATATACCTCTGCATTACTTTCATTATGTCTATTCCAATAATTCTGCTTAGATATTATTATTATTATTATTATTATTATTATTATAATTATTATTATTATTATCATTGGCAACAATAATTTTCCTTTGATGATGATTGTGGAATTATTATCATCATCATCATTATTATTATTATTAAGGGCTCATCATTGTTTGTTCATCTGTTGGTTTATTTACTTTTAATAACTGTGTAAAATGCCCCTCCCTAGTCGGCTGGGACAAAGAGAGTGTGGGGGGTTGGGTAGAATAGAATGTTGGAGAGAGAGAGAGAGAGAGAGAGAGAGAGAGAGAAAATCTTTAAGTAACTCTTGTTCATTCAACCAAAACTACATTATTTATAGTAAAAATAATGGTTTAATTACGAATCCATAGTAATAATGATGATGATAATATTAATAATAATAATAATGATAATAATAATAATAATCTCCCCAATCATCATCAAAGGAAAATTATTGTTGCCAATAATAATAATAATAATAATAATAATAATAATAATAATAATAATAATAATAATAATAAGATCTAAGGAGAAGTTTTAGAATAGACATCATGAAGGTAATGCAGAGGTATAGTAAACCCAGCAGAGAGCTGGATAGTCATTACACATCTTTTATAGTCCCTTCACATCTGACAGGTCATCCCACTCTCCATCTCTGTTTCTCTTTACAGCCTGATAAAGGCCGTTTTATTTTATAATTTTTGGCCTGTCCTGGTGTCTTAATCATCTTTATATATATATATATATATATATATATATATATATATATATATATATATATATATATATATATATATATTTTATTTATTTTTTTTTTTTAGGCTGATCCTACTTCGCGATTTTCCTGGTTCGCGCCGGGTCCCGGAACCGAACTACCGCGATAAGGGAGGCAACACTGTATATATATATATGTATATATATATATATATATACATATATATATATACATATATATATATATATATATATATATATATATATATATATATATATATATATATATATATATATATATATATATATATATATATATATATATATATAGTGTTCCTCCACTGTATCGCATTTCTTCATTTGCGTTCTCACTGTATCGCGTTTTTCTTTGGGGGGGGGGATAAATTATTATTTTATTTTATGGGTATACACAAAAATATTAAAATATTGAAAAAATAAAAATTTTCAGTATTTTAAATTTTTTATTGAAAAAAAAAATTTCATTATTTAATTGATAAAAAAAAAAAAATTCCCAGCCTACGAATAATAAAACAGTAAAAATTAAGTAAAAAACATAAATTTAGATATACGTACGTACAGTATAACTCACAGTATTGCATCATGCGAAATAGTGTCCGATAGCGTACAATGTATTGGGGTCGCAGCTACGTGAGCTAGCATATATATTTATATTTTCAGTAGTTTCATGATTTTATTGATAAAAAAACATATTTCTTAGCCTAAGAATAATAAAACAGTAAAATATAGTAAACAGTATTGCACCACGTAAAATACGATACCGGTATCAGTGTTTCGGAAAACGCAAAGGCTCTCACCTATGTGACCTAGTGAATATTGAAATTTTCATTATTTTATTTATAAAACAAGTATTTCCTATCCTAAGATTAATAAAACAGTAAAAAATAGTTAACAGTATTGCACCACGTAAAATACGATACCGTTATCAGTGTTTCGGAGTTTACCTATCACATACATATGTATGTCACGTCATCATCACCTCATTCACCGTAATTTTATCTATCACTTTCATAAATATTTACGTTGCTTGCTGTTATTTATAATGTAAAGGGTGTTTTTTTAACAGTGCAGGGAGGGTTTATACAGTACGTAAACGTAAAAATAATTGTAAAGTACCTATGTATGTCACGTCATCATCACCTCATTCACTGTAATTTTATCTATCACTTTCATAAAAATTTACGTTGCTTGCTGTTATTTTTAATGTAAAGGGTGTTTTTTTAACAGTGCAGGGAGGGTTTATACAGTACGTAATCGTAAAAATAATTGTAAAATACCTATGTATGTCACGTCATCATCACCTCATTCACCGTAATTTTATCTATCACTTTCATAGAAATTTACGTTGCTTGCTGTTATTTATAATGTAAAGGGTGTTTTTTTAAGTGCAGGGAGGGTTTATACAGTACGTAAACGTAAAAATAATTGTAAAATACCTATGTATGTCACGTCATCATCACATTCACGGTAAGTTTTCCTATCACTTTCATAAAAATTTACGTTGCTTGCTGTTATTTATAATGGAAAGGGTGTTTTTTTAACAGTGCGGGGAGGGTTTATACAGTACGTAAACGTAAAAATAATTGTAAATGAGTATGTCATGTAATTACCACTTCATTCACCGTAATTGTATCTATCACTTTCATATAAATTTACGTTGCATGCTGTTATTTATGAAGTAAAGGGTGGTATGTTAACATTACAGGGAGGGTTTATACAGTGTAAACGTAAAAATAAATTAAAATATCTATGTATATATAGGCTGATCCTACTCCGCGGTTTTCCTGGTTCGCGCCGGGTCCCGGAACTGAACTACCACGATAAGGGGAGGAACACTGTATATATATATATATATATATATATATATATATATATATATATATATATATATATATATATATATATATATATATATATATATATATATATATATATATATATATATATAGTGATCCCCCGCTGGATCGCGTTTCTTGGTTCGCGTTTTCACTGTACTACGGGGCGGGGGGACTAGGAATCCCCCCCTTGTATCAACCTCCTGCGAGACGTCAAAGAAGAAGGGGAGTAGAGGGGTGAATAACTTCTCCCCAAACTCTAGTTTTGGGGTGTCTAAATGTGCGTGGTTGTAGTACGATAGAGAGCAAAAGATGTGAGATTGGACATGTGTTTGGTAGGAGGATGGATGTATTGGCATTGTGTGAGACGAAGATGAAAGGAAAAGGTGAAGTGGCATTTGGTGCTGTGACGGGTAGGGTGTCTGGGGTTGAAAGGGGGAGAGCGAGAGAAGGTTTGGCATTATTGCTGAGTGAATGGATGGTAAATCAGGTAGTGGAATGGAAAGAAGTGTCATCTAGACTGATGTGGGTGAGGGCTAGGCTAGGAAGGGAATATTGGGCTTTTGTTAGTGCGTATGGGCCAGGATGTGAGAGAAGTGAGGAAGAGCGGGATGAATTCTGGAATGAGTTAACTAGATGTGTGGATGGTCTGAGTAGAAAGAACTCTGTAGTTGTGTTGGGTGACTTGAATGCCAGAGTGGGTGATGAAGAGATAGAAGGTGTTGTAGGAAAGTATGGGGTACCAGGTGGGAATGAGAGTGGCGAGAGACTGTTAGATATGTGTGTGGAGCAAGAGTTGGTGATAGGTAATAGTTTATTTATGAAGAAGTTAATAAATAAGTATACATGGAAGAGAGTGGCAAATGGGAGAGTGAAAGAAAGAGCATTGATGGATTATGTGTTGATAGCAAAGAGCATGGTTGGTAGAGTGAAAGATGTACATGCATTTAGAGGTGTGGCTGCTGGGATGTCTGATCATTTTTTGGTTGAAGCAAAAGTGGTAGTAGCAAAAGAATGGGGAAATAGTGTGGGGGGATGTAGAAGGGAAATAGTGAAGGTGGAAGAGTTGAAAAAGCCAGAGAAGAGACAGGAAGATCAGGACAGGTTGAGAGTGGCATATGACAGGGTGAAAGAAAGAGAAGTTGGGGAGTTAGGGGAGGAATGGGGGTTGATGAAAGAATATTTTGTGGGACATGCAAGTGATGTGTGTGGAAAGAGGTTTGTTGGAGGTGGCATGAGGAGGGGCAGCGAGTTGTGGAATGAAGGGGTGAAAATGAAGGTGGAAGAGAAAAAGAGGGTTTTTGAGGAATGGCTGCAGTGTAAAAGTAGGGAGAAGTATGAAAGATATAGGGAGAAAAATGTGGAAACCAAGCAGAAGGTAGAGGAAGAGAAGAGGTTGGCAAATGTTAGGTGGGGACAGGATTTTAGTAGGTCATATGAGGAGAATAAAAAGAAGTTTTGGAAAGAAGTGAAGAGAGTAAGGAGGGGTGGATCGAGGATGGCAGAGACAGTGAAAGATGTGAATGGACAGATGTTAAGAGGGAACGATGCAAGGAAAAGATGGGCAGAATATTTTGAGTGCTTGCTGAATGTTGAGTAAGATAGAGAGGCAGCTATAGTGGCAGTGGGAGGGGTTCAAGGGCCAGTAATGGGAGATGAAAATGAGAGAGAGATTACAAGAGGGGAGGTAAAAAGGGCATTGTATGAAGCAAAAGCAGGTAAAGCACCTGGAATGGATGGTGTGAGAGCGGATATGTTGAAAGAAGGGGGTGTGACTGCATTGAAATGGTTAGTGAGAGTGTTTAATATATGCTCTATGTTGTCATTGGTGCCAGTGGAATGGGTGATTGCCTGTATAGTGCCCCTATACAAAGGTAAGGGAGATATGTATGAATGCAGTAATTTTAGGGGTATAAGTTTGTTGAGTGTGGTAGGAAAAGTGTATGGTAGGATACTGGTTAATAGGATTAGGGATAAGACAGAATATGTGATCGCAGAAGTGCAGAGTAGTTTTAGGAAAGGTAGAGGTTGTATAGATCAGATTTTTATAGTTAGGCAGTTATGTGAGAAATATTTAGCAAAGGGTAAGGATGTGTATTTTGCATTTTTGGATCTGGAGAAAGCATATGATAGAGTTGATGGAGAGGCTATGTGGAATGTTTTGAGATTATATGGAATTAATGGTAAATTGTTGCATGCAGTGAAGAGTTTGTATGAGGGCAGTAGAGCTTGTGTTAGGGTAGGGAATGAAGTGAGTGAGTGGTTTCCAGTGAGTGTGGGACTGAGATAGGGATGTGTGATGTCACCATGGCTGTTCAATTTGTATATTGATGGAGTTGTAAGAGAGGTGAATGAGCGAGTGTGTGGTCGAGGTTTGAGAATGGTGGATGGGGATGATAACGAGTGGGAGCTGAATCAGTTGCTGTTTGCAGATGATACTGTGGTGGTGGCAGATTCAGAGGAAAAGTTGTGTCAGTTAGTGTCAGAATTTGAAATGGTGTGCGAGAGAAGGAAGTTGCGAGTGAATGTGGGAAAGAGTAAGGTTATGAGGTGCACAAGAAATGAGGATGGCGCTGGATTGAATGTTATGTTGAATGGAGAGACACTTGAGGAGGTTAATCAGTTTAAGTATTTGGGCTCGGTTATAGCTGCAAATGGTGGAGTGGAAGCAGATGTGTGTCACAGAGTGAATGAAGGATGTAAAGTGTTGGGTGCATTGAAAGGAGTGATGAAGAATAGAGGGTTGGAAATAAATGTTAAGAAAGTTTTGCATGAGAAAGTGGTTGTGCCAACTGTGATGTATGGATCAGAGTTATGGGGTATGAAAGTAAGTGAGAGACGGAAACTAAATGTGTTTGAGATGAAATGCCTGAGGAGTATGATTGGTGTATCTCGATTGGATAGGGTTAGGAATGAAGTTGTGAGAGCAAGAACGGGTGTGAGGAGAGAAATTGCAGCCAGAATAGATATGAATGTTCTGAGATGGTTTGGCCATGTGGAAAGGATGGATGATGAAAGGCTGCTTAAAAAGGTGATGAATGCGAGAGTTGATGGGAGAAATACTAGAGGGAGGCCTAGGTTTGGATGGATGGATGGAGTAAGGAGAGCCCTGAATGATAGGAGGATGGATGTGAGGGAAGCAAGCGAGCGTGCTAGGAATAGGAATGAGTGCCAAGCGATTGTGACGCAGCTCTGATGGGCATCTGCTGTTACCACAGGGCTGCATCTTACAGAGGTAGCCCTGTGGTAGGGGCAGTAGGAGGAGTTGGCAGTTGTGAAGCGACACAGGTTGTGGAAGAGCTGGGAGGATGGGCTGTGGCACTGCAGCAGTGCCATCTGAACGGTCGCTAGCTCCCTCGTCATTGCCCATAGAGCAAAGTAATCCCCCTATTTGTTTTCCTTTCTTGATGTCACCTACCCCTCCAATTAAAGGAGGAAACAGCCAAGGTAAATAGAATAGAATTATTTAATTTTTTGGGTATATGCAAAACTATTAAAATATTAAAAAAAAAAACCATTCTCAGTAATATCATTTTTTTATTGAAAAAAAATATTTCATTATCTAATTGATAAAAAAAAATTTATTTCCCAGCCTACGAATAATAAAACAGTAAAAAATAGTAAAAAACATAAATTTAGATATTCGTACGTACAGTATAGCTCACAGTATTGCATCATGCGAAATAGTGTCCGATAGCATATGTATTGGGGTCGCAGCTACTTGAGCTAGCATATATATTTATATTTCCAGTAGTTTCATGATTTTATTGATAAAAAAACGTATTTCTTAGCCTATGAATAATAAAACAGTAAAAAATAGTAAAATCATAAATACTTACAGTATTGCAACATGTAAAATACGATACCGCTATCAGCGTTTCGGACAAAGGCTTCCACCATATTCCATTGTCTCACCTCACTCGTGTGCGCCGTTCACATTGTACTTATTAATATGTTTTGCTTGTGATTTTTTTACTCGCATATTTTAACCTTTGCAATGCGTCCCAAGCATCCTTCATCTTCTAAGGCTTCGTGTAGTGACCCTAAGCGGCAAAGGAAAATGTTAACCATAACAGATAAGGTAAGTTTACCTATCACGTACATACAAATTTACGTTGCATGCTGTTATTTATAAAGTAAAGGGTGGTTTTTTAACAGTGCAGGGAGGGTTTATACAGTAAACGTAAAAATAATTGTAAAATACCTATGTACATGAGTATGTCATATAAATTTACACTTGCATGCTGTTATTTATGAAGCAAAGAGTGGTTTGTTAACAGTACAGGGAGAGTTTATATAGTTTATACGGTGTAAACGTAAAAATAAATTAAAATATCTATGTACATATAGGCTGATCCTACTCCGCGATTTTCCTCTTTCGCGCCAGGTCCCGGAACCAAACCCTCGCGATAATGGGGGGATCACTGTATATATATATATATATATATATATATATATATATATATATATATATATATATATATATATATATATATATATATATATATATATATATATATGATTATTGTGACACCAGGATGGGCCAAAAAATTCTAAAATAAAACAGCCTTTATCAGGCTGTAAAGAGAAACAGAGATGGAGAGTGTAATGACCTGTCAGATGTGAAGGGATTATAAAAGATGTGTAATGAATATCTAGCTCTCTGCTGGGTTTTAATTTACCTCTGCATTACTTTCATGATGTCTATTCCAATAATTCTCCTTAGATCTTATTATTATTTTATTATTATTATTAGTAGTAGTATTATTATTATTGGCAACAATAATTTTCCTTTGATGATGATTGTGGAGATTATTATCATTATTATTATTATTATTATTATTATTGTCATTATGATTATTATTATTATTATTATTATTAAGGGCTCATCATTGTTTGTATATCTGTTGCTTTATTTACTTTAATAACTGTGAATAGTGCCCCTCCCTAGTTGACTGGGACAAAGAGTGTGGGGGGTTGGGTAGAATAGAATGTTGGAGAGAGAGAGAGATCTTTAATTAACTCTCGTTCATTCAACCAAAACTACATTATTTATTGTAAAAATAATGGTTTAATTACAAATTCGTAATAATAATAATGATAATAATAATAATAATAATAATAATAATAATAATAATAATCTCCACAATCATCATCAAAGGAAAATTATTGTTGCCAATAATAATAATAATAATAATAATGATAATAATATCTAAGGAGAATTTTTGGAATAGATATCATTAAAGTAATGCAGAGGTATTTTAAAACCCAGCAGAGAGCTGGATATTCATTACACATCTTTTATAATCCCTTCACATCTGACAGGTCATTACACTCTCCATCTCTGTTTCTCTTTACAGTGTCATAAAGGCTGTTTTATTTCATCATTTTTGGCCCGTCCTGGTGTCATAATCATCTTTTTTTTTTTTTTAAGGTGTTCCTACTTCGCGAAAAATTCACCTATCACAGCCGGTCCCGGAACCGAACCGAACCTCTGCGATAAACAAGGGATTACTATATATATATATATATATATATATATATATATATATATATATATATATATATATATATATATATATATATATATATATATATATATATATATATATATACAGTGTTACCCCGGTTATTCGCGCTTCTTGGTTTGCGTTCTCACTCTATCACGGGTTTTTTTTTGGATAAATTATTATTTTATTTTATGAGTATATGCAAAAATATTAAAATATTGAAAAAAAACATTTTCAGTATTTTCATTTTTTTTTAAATTTACGTTGCGTGCTGTTATTTATAATGGAAAGGGTGTGTTTTAACAGTGCAGGGAGGGTTTATACAGTTCGTAAATGAAAAAATAATTGTAAATGAGTATGTGTGTCACGTCATCATCACCTCATTCATGGTAATTTTATCTATCACTTTCATAAAAATTTACGTTGCTTGCTGTTATTTATAATGTAAAGGGTGTTTCTTTAACAGTGCAGGGAGGGTTTATACAGTACGTAAACGAAAAAATAATTGTAAATGAGTATGTATGTCACATCATTATCACCTCATTCACCGTAATTTTATCTATCACTTTCATAAAAATTTACGTTGCTTGCTGTTATTTATAATGTAAAGGGTGTTTTTTTTAACAGTGCAGGGAGGGTTTATACAGTACATAAACGAAAAAATAATTGTAAATGAGTATGTATGTCACGTCATTATCACCTCATTCACCATAATTTTATCTATCACTTTCATAAAAATTTACGTTGCTTGCTGTTATTTATAATGTAAAGGGTGTTTCTTTAACAGTGGAGGGAGGGTTTATACAGTACGTACACGAAAAAATAATTGTAAATGAGTATGTATGTCACGTCATTATCACCTCATTCACCGTAATTTTATCTATCACTTTCATAAAAATTTACGTTGCTTGCTGTTATTTATAATGTAAAGGGTGTTTCTTTAACAGTGCAGGGAGGGTTTATACAGTACGTAAACGAAAAATTAATTGTAAATGAGTATGTATGTCACGTCATTATCACCTCATTCATGGTAATTTTATCTATCACTTTCATAAAAATTTACGTTGCTTGCTGTTATTTATAATGTAAAGGGTGTTCTTTAACAGTGCAGGGAGGGTTTATACAGTACGTAAACGAAAAAATAATTGTAAATGAGTATGTATGTCACGTCATTATCACCTCATTCACCGTAATTTTATCTATGACTTTCATAAAAATTTACGTTGCTTGCTGTTATTTATAATGTAAAGGGTGTTTATTTAACAGACAAGGGAGGGTTTATACAGTACGTAAACGAAAAAATAATTGTAAATGAGTATGTATGTCACGTCATTATCACCTCATTCACTGTAATTTTATCTATCACTTTCATAAAAATTTACGTTGCTTGCTGTTATTTATAATGTAAAGGGTGTTTTTTCAACAGTTCAGGGAGGGTTTATACAGTACGTAAACGAAAAAATAATTGTAAATGAGTATGTATGTCACGTCATCATCACATTCATGGTAAGTTTTCCTATCACTTTCATAAAAATTTACGTTGCTTGCTGTTATCTACAATGTTAAGGGTGTTTTTTTTAACAGTGCAGGGAGGGTTTATACAGTACGTAAACGAAAAAATAATTGTAAATGATATGTATGTCACGTCATTATCACCTTATTCACTGTAATTTTATCTATCACTTTCATAAAAATTTACGTTGCTTGCTGTTATTTATAATGTAAAGGGTGTTTTTTTAACAGTGCAGGGAGGGTTTATACAGTGTAAACGTAAAAATATATTAAAATATCTATGTACATATAGGCGGATCCTACTTCGCAGATTTCCTGGTTTGCGGCGGGCCCCGGAACCGAAATACCGCAATAAGTGAGGCAACACTGTATATATATACTGTAGTTAACTCTCTCTCTCTCTCTCTCTCTCTCTCTCTCTCTCTCTCTCTCTCTCTCTCTCTCTCTCTCTCTCTCTCCTCTCTCTCTCTCTCTCCTCTCTCTCCTCTCTCTCTCTCTCTCTCTCTCTCTCTCTCTCTCTCTCTCTCTCTCTCTCTCTCTCTCTCTCTCTCTCTCTCCTCTCTCTCTCTCTCTCTCTCTCTCTCTCTCTCTCTTTATAAGTCTTCTGACAAGAAGTATATTATATCTCATACTAAAATATGTCTCGTGACAGTCTGGATACTCAGTTTAACCTCTATCTCTGCCTTTTACATAATTTGTGCAAGTCCTATAGCCGTTGACCATGCAGAAGTATAGTGTGTATGAAATATGATACCCTCTTGTTTTTTTTGAACACTAAGGGAATGGTAGTTAAAAATTTCCTTGTTTTTTCAACTTCAGTAGTCTAGTGAGATGGGGGTGCAAGGGAGCCTCTATAAGATGAACTCACTTGGGAGATCAGTTAAGACTTGGTACCTAGGAAGATGAGCCACTCTCTGATTATTCTGTGTGAACCCCGAATGGGGGTTGTGGCTTCCATTCCAAAGGACCTAAGATATGAGGGATGGCGATTGGGCTTGTGAGTGAATGTGTGTGACCTTTGTGTATGTATGTAGGTACATACAAATACACATGGTCTCATTCCCCATTGTAAGGGGGATGGCCGAGCTAAGATACATGCATTCACTGTGATCCACACATACCTCAACCACTGCTCTTAACTCCTTGGGTATAAAGGGTTGCCACATTTCCCCTCCTTCCAGGTACAGTAGTATTATTAGGCAGCTGATATCTAATTTAGAATATGATTGTCGTTAGCATTAATTTAATTATTCTTATTTACATTGTAGTGATTTATTTCTTCAAGACTAGGATAGTTTTTTATGAAAGAGTAATTATATGCAATTTAAATTCATAGTTTTAATATTTTAATTATTTTATATATCTACAGTGTAGACTGGTGGGCATTAGGTGTCTTGCTGTATGAAATGTTAGCTGGAAAGAGTCCGTTTGATATAGTTGGAGCCTCAGACAATCCAGATTGTAATACTGAAGATTTTCTATTTCAAGGTAAGTATACTATATGAATATAAAGAAAAGTTCATAATAACCAAATGTAGGTATTATAAAATAGGCATCCCACACACTAGAAATAAAAATATTCCATTACATAATATATGTAACATGTTAATGTTAATAAATATGCTCTTGGTGTCAAACAGTATTTAAAAGTCATGAAAATACACCCCTTTCCCAAATAGGTAAACAATTTGCACTGTTGAAAATCGAGTTGAAAATGCTAGTAAATGCACTGTGCAATTATATACAGTCTTACACTTCTCAAGGCTCCTCCAAATTACATCCATTCATATGTACGGCCACTTCCATAGGCCACAATATCATTTAATTCCCAAAAGACCCAGGTAGATGGACCTAAGTATGCATAAATAAATATTCCAACAAGTAAACTAAGCAGCCAGCAGTATAATCATGTAGTACATATCTAATTTATAAGCAGCTCGCATATGTACTTAAAAGGCGATATACACATCTATATGAGTTTCATGTATTTTCTCTACTACTTTTCATTGTAATGTTTTAGCACGGATTTTTTCTCTAAGAAAAAGTCTACAATGAAATTTGGTGTTAGGAAATCCCTAACCATTTTAGCCTTGTGGTTTTGGTGTGCAGCCTTGTTTGCTTATATCAGCAAGTTCATTTAGGCGGTTCTCAGTGATGTGTACCCTTGTTGTGAGTATATATCTTGTGAAGTTGTGAAATATGGCTCCCAAGCATCTTTAAATAAACCAATAGTGCTGCCTTTGAAAGGCAAAGGCAAATTAATAATTGGAAGCAAAATTGAAAGGAATCAAACTATGAAACTGAATAGGAGGGAAAAATATCATGTGTGACTCTAGCACAGGCCATTCAGCAGTCATGGATATCCATTGGATTAAGAAGAAAGTTTGAAACCTGTTAAAAGATATTCTTCATATTAAATTTCCAAGGTAGTGGAAATTCAAGAGGAAGCTTTATCTGGTATTGATGACTTAATTTTGGCCCTTGATTTAGAGCCAGACCCAGAAACAAACCCCCCCCAGCACAATAATGATTTCAACAAGGCAAAAAATAAAAAAGAGGGCCTGTTTACAATATATAGTCTGGTACTGGCTCAAAGTAACTAGAGTATTCATTACACAGTTTTAAGGAAGTGGAGAGTTTTAGAGTGGTGTTATGGGTGGATATTATCCAAATGAGGTGTTGAGCAGCCTCTGCCTCATATTTTCACTCTTTCATTATCTTTCTGTCTTGGAATTGGGTGAATTAAGGAGCTGAACAGCCTGTGCCTCCAATAGTTTAACCTCGTTATCGCTTATTCTGCATTTTATTTCTTCCTTTTGGGTGGGAAGGACAATAGTACTGCCCTTTGCCCCCCTATGCTGTGAAAGTTGACAATATTGGCAGAGTGAGGGGACTGAGAATCTCCCCTCTGTATTTTGTATTTTCCTCCTGTGATGTCAAGATTTTGGTAGCTCTTGATTATTCTCTGAGAAGCTGTCTTTATTTGGTGATCTGAATCTCTACATTAAAATATTTGTAAGGGGAATTATTGCAGTTGTATATTTGTACATTTATCCAAGCAAAACTATCATCTGAAGTACCGTTTGTTAAATATTCAATAAAGAATTTATTTAATGTGCAGATGGTAATGGAATATTGCCTGTAACATATATAGTACCCCAACATTATACAACACAAAATTATCAAAGCTAGTTTTCCAAGTCAGTTGATTAACAACATAGTACCTAGCCCATTATACACTTCCCCTCTCTCGACACTGCTGATTAACTCCAAAGGAAAGACAAAGTCAGTATGTCGGGAAATCAAGCCACACTGCAAGAGATGCCGAATGATGAGTTTTAGTTTTCTTCCGCTTCACTTGCCTTTGGGCCTTTCCCTCCATATTTCTCTAAAGGTTTACTCTCTAAGCTTTTTATACTCCCATGTACCTGCAAGGTAGCAGGAGCAGATGTAGGTAGTACCATCTACTGTCATAGTGGTAGCAGACATTTGTACTTAAGAAATTACATCATGACTTTATTATCAAATTTGCACAAGTTAAAAACAGTATAACTTCTTTAATGGAAATTTAAACATATTCTGTCACTAACAAACTCCTATATAGCATATAAATATAAAATTTTCATTGCTAGTTAAGTTACTAATTGATAGATCGATTCTGGTTGAAAATATATGTATGAAGTTAGGGGAAAGTGAAAGTAATTTTTAGTAAGTTTTTCATCTCCATGATAAGATTATCACTTTTAACATAATAGTGGACATGCATAGAGGAGGTAGTTGTATGTTGTATGCTGCAAGACTATAGCCATCTTTCTGCATTGTCTTAGAAGTCTCTGATTTTTGTTGATAAAAAGCTGAGACTTGTCCTAAGATTGTGGAATACTTTTGGTCTGCTATGGAAGTCATCACATGTTACGACCTAGTTTATACCAAGTACAGTAATCCCTCGTTTATCGCTAGTGTTACATTCCGGGACCACCTGTGATAGTTGAAGTAGCAGCACCATATTCATTACAGGTATTTTACATTTATTTTTACCTTTATAAACCCTCCCTTCACTGTTAACCACTCTCCCTTTACTTTATTAATAACAGCGAGCAAGTATAAATTTATATGAGTGTGACAGGTAAGTTTACCATAAATAACAGCACGCAAGCGTAAAGCTATATGAACGTGATAGGTAAGTTTACCGTAAATAACGTGATGATGATGTTTACTTACTGCACAGCCAATGACAGCTTTACGGCTGCTTTTTGCGAGAGAAGAACATGGTAATGGGGAGCTGCTGTCGCTGTTTCTTCTTTTGTGCGAAGATGGTCTTGTAAGGAGTCATGGCATCACCGATAATATTGCAGAAGTGCACCAAACGAACCGTATCATCGTCCCACTCCTGTGGGACTATGTAGCGAACAGTAGATTCGTTGATGCTGAAATGACGGCCGACAACCGAGAAACTTTTTCCTTCCTGCATCATATCTTACAGTTTTACCTTATCTGCTGTGGTCAGCATCTTCCTTTGCCACTTAGGCTCACTACCAGAAGCCTTAGAAGATGAAGGATGCTTGGGCGGCATTGCAGGGGTTGAAATAAAGCAAAAGTTTCACGAAAAACACAAACGCAACAAATTAAGAGGCACAACGCGAAAAGTGCGCACGTGAGTAACTGAATGGGTGAGGCGAGAAAATGGAAGATGCTGGAAGACTCAAGCTTCAATCAAAAAGCCAAACATACCCCAGGATACAGAACACAGTTCTGTGATTCGTCGTTTCCCACCCATCAGCCAATAGCATCCCGTGTACTATCTCACATAGGTGCGACCCTTTGCGTTTTCCAAGACGCAGATACCGGTATCATATTTTATATGGTGCAGTACTGTGAGTTACAGGTTTAAATTTATGTTTTCTACTATTTTTTACTGTTTTATTATTCTTAGGCTAGGAAATACTTTGTTTTATCGATAAAATAATGAAAATGGAAATATTAATATTTCCACATATCGTGGATTCCCGCGATATACCCAGAAAATCTGCGATATAAAATACATATGCTCGCCATAGAAACCCCTGATGCACTGAATCCACGGAAGGTGAATCGCAATATAGCGAGGGTTTATTGTATTCCTGTTAGATCATGCAGGTTTTGTCAGCACATTTTGCCAACTGTGCTAAAGTATTAATACTATGCCTCCCTAAAGGCATACAGAAACTCCTCTTCTTACAAATGAGTAGATTCCAGAAGTTTTTTCCTAACTAGAATTGTTTGTAAGGTGTGTGCAGGTAAAAAAAAGGTACTGTACAGTACATACATATGCAGTACCGTACAGTACTTAGATATTTTGTATGTACAGTACTGTGTATATGTTGGTGAAGCTCCAAAGAGGACTGCATTTATTACACAATGTTCCAGCACCATTTGTTTCAGAGATCCCTGTTCAAAAGAGTGATAGTGAGATTCTTATCCCAAAGAGTTTATAGCTATCTTCTTAAAATATGTCTTCAGTAATGAAGTACCTGTAGTATAGGTTAGATTGGAATACGAGCTGAAGACAATTTTCCAGAAAGGTGTCTTCAGCAAATATTGTTTTGTACTTGGTGTTCAACACTGATGCTTCAGCAACGTATGAAATATTCAGAAATTTCTTCATGATTATTTATTTTTGATCAGACCTTGGAAAAACACCAAGGCATAGATAGGACAGAACAATCTTTGCTGAAAACACTTTTCTGGAAAAAGATGTTTGGACCTCTCTGTAAATAGTAAGTGGAACTGCCTGGTCTTCACCTTTGTTCATGAGACTTTTTTTCATCAAGGAAGGTTTCATAACCAGACAATGAAGGTAGACATTTGAAAGCTCGTATTCCAAGGCAAAATGTGCTTCATTTTGAAGACCGGAGCTATCAACTCTTTGGGAGACGTAGCTATCACTCTCCAACTGGGATATCTGGAGCAGTGGATCCTGGAACCTTGTGTAATAATTGCAGTCCTCTCTGATGCTTCTAAACTACTACATAAAACATAAGGTATACAATGTTAATGAATTGTAATATAGTAATGATAATGTAATGATACAGTACAGTAATACATAGTAGTAGTAATTTATTGACAAACAAGAATTTTTTTTTTTTTTTTACAATACAATGAAGTACAAAGACAATAAAAACAAATAATAAAAAACTTGAAGTTACCATCAATATCACCATATATTTGTCCATTAAAAAAACATTGCAATATATTCAACTTGATACTAGTTACCTAATACACCATTATATAATATTACATTCAACATCCTGAAAATAATTTCAAAACCTCATTAACATATTTACATAATTCTACTAAATGAAAAACTTCATCCAGCAAATTATCCAAAGAAGTAAAATCTAATTGATCATAAGCTTCACGAATATGTTGTGATAAAGGACACTCTAGCAAAACGTGATATTCATTTTGTACTACAATATTATTACAATTACACACTCTAGCCCCTCTGGGTAACCAACTCCACCTTCCTGTTTCTATCTTTAAGTTGTGAGACATTAATCTCAATCTGGTAAAAGATACTCTTAAATAGTCAGGTATGTATACGCTCTTTTTGTATATCTCATGCACATCAAGACCAGAGTTAAGCTCAGATCGGTAATTTACAAACTTATTAGCACTGTCTGGCTTACAGCGTGAGTAGATAATGGGTAGGTTTTGTTCGTGTCTGTGAATGTCTGTAACTCGGTTGTTTGTAAGTTGGGGAGCATCTGTACTTGGAATTCATATGATTCTTTGAAGTTTCCCCATTTAATTTCATCTATCAGATGACTTGGTGACCTTCTTGGTGGCCCTCCCAAATGACTGGGATGGAGCTTACTTGACCCTATGTCTAAGGAATTTGTTTTCATTTTCTCTGTTGTGTAAGATGTAGGATTATAATTGTGTGCTCTAAGTTTATGCGATGATTTTTAATATTTTGATTCATGTAAATAGTTTTTCTAAATTTACTACCCTCCATCATAAGCTTAAAAATTGAGACTACCTTTTTGTGTAGTACATACATTTAAAATGGCAGGCACAAGCTTCAGAATGATTCGTTTAAGAACTTTATTATTTCCTTCACTGAAATTGTAGATAACCATCTTTATTAATGCCAAGCATGGAGCTTTAAAAGAGACCACTTACACCAAGAAACCAAAGTCCACAGAATCAAAGACCATCTGGACATGAGATGCACATAAATACTCGTTGTAGCCTCCACAAACTAAATACACCCTCTAGACCACAACTGAACACCCACATACTCCAAGGAACATTAAAACAACACCTTGCATACTATATTTAACACAATACTGTCATCTCTTCCCCCACCCACCCCAATCCGGCCTCCACAAACATATCCATACCCACTTAACTCGCCATTCTGTCCGGTTACTCAACGACAGCACAGCTGCATGCACAACCTCCTGACAACCGTCCTTTAAAATGCTTCCTTTCTGTGAAGACTGTCCATCTGGCCAGGCTGCAGTATGGGCACCAGTCTGCCCTTCTGAGTTATCAGATGAGGCTCTTGACGACTACTTCATCAGTGATGTCTGTTCACGATATAACACATCAATTCATTGTACACTCACTGAGAGTTCTATGGGAAAATCCGGGATTGCCAGTTGCCTTCCTTAGGGACTTGGGATTGTTTGGCCAGGCAGCCTAAGGCATGACATTGACAGTAACTTTAAAAACTTTTGCCCTATATTATAATATCAATTCATGAAATATATTATTTTAATGTGTTTAATACCAAAATTGGAACTTGTTTTTAAATATTATTTTCATCTTTTTTACACAGTTATCTTGGAAAGACCAATTCGAATTCCAAGGTCTTTATCAGTAAAGGCAGCATCTATCTTAAAAGGATTCTTGAACAAAAACCCTGTTGATCGATTAGGTTGTCATCCAGACACTGGTTTTACTGACATTGTCACTCATCCGTTCTTCAAGACTATTGATTGGGAAATGGTAAGATTTATATTTTCAATTTTTTTTATATATGTTTACCTGGACACAGTGGACATAAATTGTAATCTTCTCAAAAGTGGATATTGTTATACAATTTGATATTAACGTTTTGCTGCCTGTTTTGAGTTCAAAACAGCATGCTTCCATTTACCCTACTTTAAAGTTTGGAAATATTATCCATGTATTTATTAATTTCCTCATTGTATTATGAGTCAAAGTGTGTATTATTATTTTGTCATGTTTTTTTACTTGAGCTAGGATTATATTAATGATGTAAAAACTATATTGATACCGGTAATACAATTATATATACAAGAATTAATTCCTCCAAAGTCTTTTTCAAATAAATGGAGTGATTAATTGTAGGAAATGTATAAAAGGAAATAAAAAAAGGTTAGTTGTTGATGAAATACATTCCAGGAACATATGAGATAATGAGCATTGAAATGTTTAAAGACCTTTAATTTTCAGGTCAAGCCTCATTGCAGCCAAGTTTCACTTTACTTTACTCACTGTAAATTTTTTTTTGTTTTATTATGCATTTACACATTTGATTCCAATATCGCCTATCATTCACATAATTTCTCCTTTTACCAGGTCTGTATACCTGCTGAGAATGCTCTTCATTTGTTGGTAATATGAATTCTTTCTCTTCTAACTAATACCCATTTATACTTCTTCAATTAATTACAGCTAGAAGGAAAACAGATTCCTCCTCCATACAAACCTCGCATAGATGGAGAGCGTGATCTTGAAAATTTTGACCCCCAGTTCACAGCAGAGCCTGTGCAATTTACACCTGATGATCAGTAAGTCTGAAAAGGCTTGGGTATATACATTGTTTTCCTTGGTCTTTATTTTATCTTCTTCTCTGTAATAAACCCGTTGCTCTGTTTGCGGGTGATTTGTTTTCTTCTTTTGTGTTCATTTTGGTGTTCATTAAAAACATTTATGAGAACACTAAACTATAACCATAAAATTTTACATCATATATGTACATACTTGTAACAGAAAGGGTATGTAGTATGGGATGCATTTCCTGTCATATCACTATATTTTGTGTCGTAGAAAGTGTAATTAATCTTCCTATAAAGAATGGTATCCCATACTGCCTTATGGACCCTCCTCATGCTTTTTCAGTGCAAACTATGGAACCTTTTAATACTGAAGTTGATGCTTGTTGCATATCTTAGTTAACCTGCCTTGCCTTGTTGATGTCCCTTAAGTAATTATTGTTGTTTTAACATTGTATAGCCCTTAAATTTGTTATTGTAGTACTGTGATACATGAATGCCCAGAGGACCTTTTGGTATTGAAACAGAATATTGCATTTCGTGGAAAACTTGATGCAGCTCCCTAATTAAGCATGACATTTAGTGTAATCTTAATAGTTCTTGGAAAGGTTTAAATTTCAGTATAGTGTACCATATTGATCTACTCCCATCTTCAGTTTTTTTAGATTGTTTAGGTTACATCATTCGGCAGTTTGCTATTATATATATATATATATATATATATATATATATATATATATATATATATATATATATATATATATATTTATTTATTTATTTTTTATTTATTTTTTTTTTTTTTTTTTGAGAGAGAGAGAGAGAGAGAAAGTGTGTGTGTGACACAGGGACAAGCAAGAAAATTGCCCTCATCAGGCCCACAGACCAAACAAAACAAAAACAAACAAACTTTATTTCCATTTCAATACAATGGGTATTCGTCAGCCAGGGCAAGCCCCAACCCCCCACTGTGGTGTCCAACCACAGCAGTTCCTGCCAGTAAACAGCTTAAACTCTCGGTCTTGGACGGGAACCGATCTTTCGACCTCGTGAATGCGAAGCCAGCGCATTACCACTGTACTAGCCAGCAGTTAAGGGCAAGGCTGAAATAAGGGAATAATACACTATAGGGAAAGGATAGTCGAAGTACTGAGGACCTAGAGATATTGCAGAATCAAGCCCTGAGATAACAGTAGACCCACCTATTGAAAGAAGAAACTTTGTAAGAATTAGGAAACACAGGAGGAAGAGAGTTCCAGAGTCTGAAGATGGATGGGAAAAATCAGTCACTGCATTGACCAGTCTGTGAGCTACAAATCTCCACACACTACCTGTGAGACGAGCCCGATTAGCAAGTATTATGCGGACTCGGCAGTGGAGGAGGGATGCAACTCACTCACTCATCAGAGCCAGTAATGGAAGTTTTAGCGATAAAAAAGAGAAAGGGATGATACCTTGAGAGAGAGAGAATCCAGAATAAAAGTAAAAGACGGGTAATTGATAAGTCTGATTGCCTTGGATGCAACCCTATGAAGGAAATAAGTATAAGAAGAATCACCCCAGATGTGCTAACAGTATTCTAAGCTGGGACAGATAAGCTCTATATAGATTTTAAGTAACTGTAAAGAGGAAAAGTGATGACGAAAACGAAACAGAACCCCCAGTTGTTTGGATGCAGATTTAGAAATTTGGATTATGTGATGCTAACAAGACAAATTAGAGGCTATCTGGATTCCTAATATATTAATAGAATTAAGATGGTAAATTTCATTATTTTCGGAGACAATAGGGCTATCAGGTGGAAAAGAAGATAAAGAGATAGCCAGAAACTGTGTCTTGAAGGCTTTAACTTTAACTATATTTTTGGGTGCCCCCTCAGATTCGCTCTGCAAATTGAATTGAGAGTAGAAGAAAGAGTGATACGAGACTGATTACAAGTAGCAGATGAAGGTTGTAAAAAGAAAGCAGAGGAAAAATGAAGGGTAGAATCGTAGGCAAAGGCGTGGAATCACTTGCAGGAAAGTTGGCAGAAAAATAAGAGCCATAGATTGTGGTTTTGTCAGTGGGAGAGCAAGCTATTGAACAATCAGAACAAATGAGAGTTACAGAAGTTTTTGGAGAGGTTTTTGGCAGAGTACCAGAAGCATTTAACATTGGGAGAAGAGTCAGGGTCCTCAATTTTCCTTCTTAAAAAGGAAGCAGTAGACCTTCGAATCTGAGCAGTACAGCAATTCCTAACTGTAATAAAAGCAAAATGAAAGGCTTGGTGCTACTGGTATTCCCAATCCCTGGCATTAACAGCCATGGAGCAGAAACGGTCAAACCAAGGATTAGGGGGAGAAAAGTTTTCATAGAGGAGGGAATGAATGCCTCCATTCCAAAGGATATGATCTCAGCAACTTTTAAGGTTACCTGATCAGGGTTTTTGGTTCGAAAGCAATAGTCAGCCCATGAGAAATCAAAGAGAAAGTTACGCAAATCATCATGTTGGGTACGCTCAGAGTACCAAAAGCGGCACTGAGTAGGAGGAACAGATGGAGAGAGTTAAAATGGATGAGATTGAAATCACAGAAAGGTCAGATTTACCAAGAGGGGAAAGCACAGAATATGAGTAGTTTGAAGGATTAGAAGAAAGAAATAGATTAATAGTGTTAGCTGCATGTTGGTTGCGATCGTGAACACAAGTAGGATGTTTGATAATCTGTTCCACATCATGAGTAATAGAGAAAGCAAATACCTCACTTCCTTCCACATCATTATGAGATGATTAAGCCAATCTGTGGTGTATATTGAAGTCTCAAATATAGAGAACTTTAGCATGTTGGTGAGAAGATAGCAAGGACTCATGGCAAGAGTACAGATAGTTAAAGAAAGAGACAAAGTCTGTGGAGATAGATCAGTAGCAGAAGCAAAGAAATATGATGGTTGTGAAGAGATAGATCTACAGCCAGAGAACATCAAAGTCAGGAGATTCAAGGTGTATGAGCCTTGTAATAGGAGTGTTAATGTTGCAGTAGGCACAGACCCCACCTTTGGAATGGAAATGAAAATACATGTTATAGTGAGTGATTTGAAGTGGGTTAGGGGAAACATGGCTAGACAGCTGGGTTCCAGAGAGAAGGAGGAGGTTAGGAAGGTATGTACTGAAGTGCTATTCCGCAGACGAAAGATTGGAGTTCAGACCACGAATGTTAGAAATGTAAGTGAAGAAGCAGATCTATCAGGAGGTGCAGGGTTATGGGCAGAACCATTACTAGCACCAAGTGTGTTTTCCCTCACTGCAATAGTGGAGTCAGCAAGATCCCCGTAGATTTTTAGATAGTATATTGGAAAAAAAAGAGCATAAGGAAGCAGAGATGGGGAGTGTTGTGACTTGTCAAATATAGTGGATAGTAAGAGATGTGTAACTAATACAGCAGAATATTCAGTGTATATGTAGGTATAAGGAAAGAACCGTGCCTGAAGGAAGACTTAAACTGGAACTGTTGAGGCTAGTCTTAGTTAAGTCTATTATACCTTCCTGCAGCCCTTCTCAAGCACAGTTAGGACCCGAAATATAGCGTTATTTTTTCTATGTGTAGTTTCACTGATGGGCTTCCTTACCATTTAGAGCTGTATACTAACAGTTTGTTTATGTATTTCGTTATATTGAAGGATTTTATTGAATTTATTTACAAAATTACCAAACACAGCCGTAATTACAATTTTATGCAAAATAGTTGAGCGTTGTTAAAGAATAGTCACACAGCATTGTTTGCTCCCCTACTTACGAACAACTGAGTTATGAACATTCACAGATGCCAACAAAAACCTACACATTATCTACCCATGTATTAAAGTATGTATTACAGTGCTGTACTGCATTATAATATTATTATTACTGTTTAAAAATTCATTTATGCTGTATTCTTTATGTTTTATGTAGTAATTAATCGTCTTTAACCTACTGGTAAGACTGCACAACACTGCTTATGTATGTACTGGACAGTAGTTTTGTTTACCCAAACACAACTTACGAACAGACTTCTGAAATCTAACTCGTTTGTATGTTGAGGAGTGTCTCTACTATCAAGTTAATGGTTTTATTTATGTATTTGATTATTTAAAGGAATTAGACTCGATGTATTTACAAATATTACCAAATACATTGTTGTAAAGGCAATCTTTATGCAAAAAAGTTTGTTAGGTTGGCGAAAGAATAGTCACACAGCATTGTTGTATACATATATACTATCAAGTTAATAGTTTTTTGTATTTATTTGTTTATGTATTTGGTTATTTGAAAGAAGTAGATTTATTTACAAAGTTAACAAATGCATAGCCATAAATACGATCTTTATGTGCAAAGTGTTCTGGTTTTGTATATTTAAACTAAAATTAGTTTTCATTATTCTGGTTAGTTTGTTACACTGCTGCCTATGAATGTTTTTCACCTTCCTTTTTAATATAAATTTGTCATGTAATAAGCAAAGTATTTCAGAAACAGATTGGTTTTGGAACAGATGACGTTAGCTTATAATTATAGCCTTTAAAAGTTATTTTTTGTGTCATGTGCATGCATGTGGGTGTTATTTGTAAGGGAATCCATGAAATGTAAGCTAAAAATTCAATAATGGCATTGGAATTATTATTATATATGACCATTTTTGTGGTACTCTGCTTCTTTCATTCGCTTTTGAAGAAGTGGAGATACAGTATATAAGTTTGCATTTATCTTTTTTCCTGTTCCATTTCCCTTATAGTTAGCTTTCTGTATATGATAGCATTGGTATTTTTAGGATGGCTGCTGTATAGAATATTACATTTAGAGTCAGTCTGGGATAGTTTTTCAGATCATACTGATCAAGGTCAGTGCTGCTATTGTTAAAAAGCAGGGAACGTTATTCACTGGATTTACTTGAATGTAAGTATAAACGCACAGAAAGTTTTTTTTACTAAGTTAATAAAGTAGTTCCCCTTTTACTAAGTTAATAAAGTAGTTCCCCTTTATTATAATATGTGTGTGTGTTTTTCAGTAACTTTAATTTTAAGTTTTCTGTCTAAATTAGTTTGAAGTTCTACTCCTTGAGAATAAAAAGAGTCTGAGAAGCAGGTTTCAATATGAATTGAAGGTTAAGAAATATTGATTTATATAGGACTGTATGAATTATCCTATTTGTGGTTTAACATTGTGAGTTTCCATTCTGTATTCAAAGGTTGATGAATTGAACATTGTTTACAAGTTTTGTTGCGAGTCACATTACTATAAGGATAACATTTGCATTGTGTGTGTGTCTCTCTCTCTCTCTCTCTCTCT